>CABHPH010126269.1:0-108669 GCA_902168325.1 Peromyscus nudipes | reverse complement strand
TGACAATCAATAGGTCCCTGAAAAGAGCAACGTAACACGGCCCACTCGTCTATTAAAGCACATAGGGTTTTCACCTGTTTAGCATCGTAAGGAACTATGAGGGTATTGGGTGGAAACCCAAAATGTTGAATACATAATTGAATGCCCTGCTGTGCCAATGATGCCACAGTAGAGGGGTAATATTGCAGGGTCTGAGCAGGAGATATTTTGGGATGCACCCACAACAATGGTCCCTTCTGCCACAGTAGTCCAGTAGGCTGGGAGAAGGTGGGCAATATGCATAAGAAAATATTAGCAGGGTCCTGTACCCTTTGCAAGAAGGCATTTTGGAGTCCTTCTTCTACCCTAGAGAGTGCTTCCCTTGCCTCCAAGGTCAGTTTACGAGGAGAGTCAAGGGCTGAGTCCCCAACAAGAATGTCATATAAGGGTTTCAATTCATGATTTGTCAAATGTAAACTATTTCTAATCCAATTGATATCTCCTAATAATTTCTGAAAATCATTTAAAGTGTGTAAATGATCCTTCCTCAATTCTACCTTCTGAGGGACCACAACATGGGGAGTAAGTTTAGAGCCCAAAAACTGCACGACTGTATCTTGTTGAACCTTTTCAGGAGCTATATCTAGGCCCTTTGCTTTTAGGCAATCTGTAAGCTCGGCATAGGCCTGCTGTAAGACAGCACGATGCCTAGCTGCAAGCAAAATATCATCCATATAATGGACACACCTTATTGCTGGATATTTCTTTCTAATGGGCTCCAAAATGGCTGCAACATAAAGTTGGCACATAGTGGGACTGTTGGCCATTCCTTGGGGTAAGACAACCCACTGATATCTTTTATCAGGTTCCTCATGATTAATAGAGGGCAATGTGAAAGCAAACCTTTCACTATCTCTAGGGGATAAGGGGATAGAAAAGAAACAATCTTTGATATCAATAATAATAATTGGCCAACCCTCCGGTAACGAGGAGAGAAGCGGCAGCCCACGCTGCACGGGTCCCATAATTTGCATCTGGTCATTAATTGCTCTCAGATCATGTAAGAGTCTCCATTTACCAGACTTTTTTCTGATCACAAATATCGGAGTATTCCATGGAGACACAGAGGGTATAATATGACCTTGTTGTAGTTGATCTTTCACTAATTCCTGTGCTGCACACAATTTTTCAGAGGAAAGTGGCCACTGAGGAACCCACACTGGCTCCTCTGTTTTCCATGTTATGGGGATGTTCTCCTCAGCGGCCCCTAGGAAAAACCCAATCCTTTTTTATCATTCTTTTGTATTGTAGGTATGAGATCTTTCTTACCCTGTAAATGTTTTCCCAGGCCAAAACTAGGATGATACCCCATATCCTTCATAATCTTCTGTGATTCTCTAGAAAACTCATTAGTCAATCTGTATCCCATGGAATTTAAGAGGTCTCGCCCCCAAAGAGATACAGGGAGTTCAAGAACATAAGGCTGCATGACACCAGAGTGTCCCTCCTCATCCTGCCATTGGAGCTGAGATGCACTCATGTCTGGTGCATGGGCATATCCAAGCCCTTGTAAAGTCTGAGAGGATTGCTGAATGGGCCATCCACGGGGCCAATCTTTTTGGGCAATGATGCTCCGATCAGCACCTGTATCCAAAATCCCCCTAATCTTGATTCCATTTATTAATAATTCCAAGGTAGGCCTCATATCTAAATCTAAAGATAAAAAGGTGAAGTCTGTTCCTGTGGACCCAGGGCCTTTATCCCCCCTTTTTTCCTTTAGTGCTGGATGGGAGCCATGTAGGCTGGGTAGCAAAACAATCTGAGCTATCCTATCACCTGGGGAGATAACTGTAATCCCCTTAGGGGATTCAACCATGATCTTAACTGTGCCTGTGTAGTCTGAGTCAATCACGCCAGGGTGAACACGAAGACCTCGCAGAGTTGTGGAGGATCTTCCCAGAAGCAACCCTACTGTATCAGGGTGCAAGGGACCAGTAAAGTCTGTGTCCACCAGCTGAACCCCCATCTCAGGTGTCAGTATGAATCTGGAGGTGGCACAGAGGTCCAATCCTGCTGAGCCCGCAGTGGCTCTCCGCGGTTTTTCGGGTGGCGGAGGGAGGGCCACTGCTCTGGATGGAAGCTCTGTCTCGGGGTCTCTGTTGCCCCATATATTTGAGGGCCCTGGGAGCGTGGGGCCCGCTGGCCGTTTTTTGGAAAGCTGTCAACTGCAATGGGTTGCCCATATATATCTTTAACGGACCGGCATTCATTGGCCCAATGCCTTCCCTTTCTGCACTTAGGGCACAGTCCCGGCTGAACGGGACGCTGGCTACTTCTTTGTTCCTGACTACTAGTTCCCCCTATTGGGCAATTGCGTCTTATGTGTCCTTTTTTTCCACACTTAAAACAAACTCCCTGAATGTTACTTCCCCTTTTGTGGGTAAGCTGGAGGACTGCAGCTGCAAGACCTGCATTGGTTAAAGGTCCTCCTAATTCTCTGCAAGCCTTTATCCAGGTTTCCAATCCTCCAGTCTTAAATGGGGTGATGGCGGCTCTGCATTCCTTTGTGCACTGCTCATAAACCAACTGCTTTATGAGGGGCATCGCAGCATCCGTGTCCCCAAAAATTCTACCAGCAGCCTCTATCATGCGTGCCACGAAATCTGAAAAGGGCTCCATGGGACCTTGGAGAATCTTGGTCAGATTGCCACTTACTTCACCTTTGTTAGGTAAAGATTTCCAGGCTCTAACGGCTATTTGATTAATTTGAGTATACACATTAGGAGGATAAGTTGTCTGTTGATTAACATATCTACCCTGACCAAGCAACATATCAGAGTCCCACTGCAGGCCTGCAGTACGATTCGCTGCTGCCTGCTCATTAGCAAACTCGATAAAGAAGGCTTTCCAGTCTAAATATTGACCTGGAGTAAGGCAGGCACGAGCAAGATTCATCCAATCTGAGGCAGTCATGCATTGTCTTTGCAGGGTCTCAATCTGAGTAAGCGTGAAAGCGGCTGTAACACCATAGTTTTTCACGGACTCAGCAATGGCTTTAACCACCTTAAACTCTAAAGGTTCATGATATCTGTGATTCTGATCATCTACAAAAACAGGACAAGCCACCTGCATTTCTTTCCTAACCTCTCTCCAGAGTTGGGGGTGGAGACTGCTGCTAGCCAGTAAGCTATTGTTAACCGGCAGCGATTCAGGAGCCGCTGCAGCCTCAGGATAAGGGGGAGGGGCGGGGGGAGGGGTGTATTTATAGCCCTTTTCTCCTTTGTCTCTTTCTTTTTTCTTGCTTTTAATCTTTATTTTTTGCAATGACCTGGCTAAGGATTCCAGCTCATCCGAATCGAGGGAGGAGTCAGTAGACTCGGGATCCTCAAGATCCGATAGGGAGGGATAGAGTTGTGTCTCCTTTTTCGCTTGTTTCTTACTGCCCTTGGATTTTACAGACGCTGCTTTTTCAGACTCTGCCATCTCCGATCTTTCCTCTTGTAATTGTTCTAGCGCTGCCTGTCCATTTTCCAAAGCGATGGTGCAGCGCTGATCCTCCATGCAGCCACGCACCAATTTCCACACCGGTCTCACTCCTCCTTTCAAAGTTCCCTGCTCCGCAGCAAAATCCAGGTCCCGCCCTAGTTTCTCCCAGGAGGGCACCGTGTGGCTGCCGGAGACGGCGAACCAAGGCGACACAAGGTCGCATTCTTTCAGGAACCTTTCTAATGTACTTTTCTTGATCTTTAAATTTTTTGTGAGAAGCAGCTCATTAAGAGCCAGAAAAATTGGGTGCGAGGTGGAAGCGCCCATATTTGCGTAGCCTGTCCCTTTAAATCTGAGAGGCTTCTCGGAGCCTCTGCCAAACAATCCCAGGATGCTAATTGCACTCTCCGCCGCGCGTCCGCGGGGAAGCCTGCCTCCTATTGTTCCCTTCTCCGCGGGCCCGCGGAATTCAAACCTACCAAACTTTATTCTAAAATTTCCCGCCTGCTGTGATCGCAGTTCTGCTGTATGTGCTCTTTCTTTATGTGCAGAAGAGAGCAAACCCCGCTATTATCGCGGTTTTCCCCAATTAATCCAGGGAATTTCCGGTACCACACCCAACAAGAAGTTCTGAGCTCTTCTGGCGAAAAGTTTTCTGTGTACTTACCTGCACTCTCCGCAGGCTCCTTTTCCTTTTTTCTCTTTCGCCGTACGGGACCACCAGTTTGTCGCGCACTACCCTGACCAGCAAGGAGACGCAACACCGAGCTCTTCTTCAAGTTGTTTTATTTCAGGCCTTTCTCTTTTCTTATTACTTTCTTCTTTTCTCTCTCTCTCTCTCACTCTCACTCTCTCTCTCTCACTCTCACTCACTCACTCTCTCACTCTCTCTCTCTTTCTCCTCCTGCTCCTCCTGGAGGGGGGGGAGCCCGTACCCAGCCTTTATAGGTCTCATTCCACCGACCACCACACGCCACGTGGGATCCCAGGATAGGTACACCTATGCCATGGCAAGCCGTAATCGAATACCAAAGCCCAAATACGGAGCTGCCTTTGTCTGAATGTCCCGCCGGCGGGAAGGCAGGGACAGGGTGTCAGCGCCATCTTAAAGATGCAGCAATGCAGTGAAACGGCTCTCCACATCTGACTCCGGGTTTTTAATTGTTAAGACCACCAATTAGGATCGCGCTTCACTAGGTCCTTTCTCATTCCATGTAAACCCTAGCATTGATGTCTCTGTTTCTAAAAAAGAAAAAAAAAAGTCCTTCTACCATTTCCAAGTTCTTCTAATCTCCGAAAGTGTCTAGAAGCAATGACCCCCAGTGGTAGTGAGCACACCTAGCATCCAGAGTGTTCCTTCCAAGTGTCATTTTTACCTTTAGAGAAATGGCAGATTCTAGATCAGGTGCAAGGAAACTATGTAGCAAATTTAAGATGGGAGACAGAAACCAATAAGAAAGTTGAAAACCAGGAGCCAGCTTGAAGGGGACCCTAAGACCAAATGTGACCATTTAACCAGCTTGAAAAAGTAAATCTTTCCCAACTGAAAGACTCTTCGATTAATGAAAACTTAGAAAATAAAATTCTAGGATAACTTTTAGTTTATCATCAAAAAGAATAATGGATTACAACTTCGTATTTATTTGCTTATTTATTCATCTATTTGTTTATTTTGAAGCAAAGTCTCCTGTAGTTCAGACCAGCCTCAAACGTCTAACTTTCCTGTCTTTGCTTCCCTAGTGCTGGCAACACAGGCATGTACCAACATACCCAGTTTGACTATTTATAAGACTTTAAATGAATACAAGTCCAGGAATCCATACCAATTCTAAAAATAACATATTGTCCATTCACTAGATCAGTGTTTCTAGCAGAGTATATTGATTTGATTTTTTTCAAGCAGACTACACACACACACACACACACACACACACACACACACAAAGTGGCCAAAACCCTTTATCAGTTAGCAAATAGGAGAAGTCAGGTGTACTAAGTGGCTCTCAAGATCCTAACCAAGGAAAATTGCCAGAAAAACAATCTTGCAATTGATTTTCAGAAAGGCATTAAGCATGGCAAAGTAGGCCCAACAAATAAACAGAAACACTCATCAAACTCTGATACTGTCTGGTGCTGTTTATTATTGTAATTTATTCATATAAATTTAAACCAAAAAAGAGCTATTGAGCACTACTATGGGTAAATTGTGATTATCAAAAAAAGGAAAAAAAAGATAATAAAAAATTGTGATTATCATAATGTAACTTCCCAATCATTTCTATTGAATCAAAAAATTGGTCTTTCAAGGGCCTTGTGAACATTGAAACTTATATAATCACCATGTTAACTATTTCTCAAACAATTCTACAATTCAAAGTTGCCAGGTTTGTCTCCATCACAGATCCAGGGTTGCCATTCATCAATACCCATCAAATGATTGAGTGTGTTCATTACTCATTCATCGTCATCTCAAGCACATTGTGGAGCATGTTCAGTATGATGTCTTCACTTCTCTAAAATATTATGTGCCTGTCTTAGTTACTTTTCTATTATTGTGATAAAACATCACATCGTGACCAAGGCAGCTTGTAGAAGGAAGTGTTTAATTGGGATGTACAGTTCCAGAGAGATAGGAAGTCTATGACCACCATGGTTGGGTGCAGAGCAGCAGGCAGGCAGGCAGGCATGGTGCTGAAACAGCTCCTAAGAGCTCACCTCCTGATCCACAAACAGGAAGCAGGGAGAGAGCACACATCTTCTCCTAAAAGGCCACAACTCCTAATCATTACCAAACAAGTATACAAATGCCTGAGACCTACAGGGGCATGTCTTTCAAATGACTACAGTACCCCAAATTTAAACATTTTACCTTTATCGTCTGAAACTCTTTCTAAAGCAGACTATTCATCACTTATTAAAACCATCATTTATCCTCACTCCAGGCCCCCTAGTTCTTCTACATTGTTGTTGCTACTAGCAACAAAGGAGAAAAATGCCTGGCAAATACTCTCCATTTTCCCCCACCAACTCTTGCCAAACACTCAGTCCCTGAGATCAGAGACAATGTGCTCACCTTGTGAACCCTGACTGTTAGGATTCTTCTAGATGACTAGGCTGGCCAGCACTGTAGTTCCAGTAAGTCAAAGTTACCCCAAAGTTCAGTTATCCTAACGTTTTGTGCTCACATTTTCATTCCTCAAAGAGTCTTTCAGTTTGACAGGATTTACTTTTTTCAGGCTGACTGAAATAGGGAATGCTTGCATATTAATCCTAATTATCATGAATAGCATACTGATTTTAGCATAAGGAAAACTCAGTTTTTAGACATGAATTTTCCTATTAAATAAGCCCGTGTTCAGGAATAAGATTTTTCAAGATGTTAACCATACTGTGCACTCTTGTTTAGGTACTTATTGTCACATAAAACCAGCCCCTGGTGGACTCACGTGAACAGTAAGTCTTATTGATCCCAGGACCCATTACTGTGGTGATACTGTGTTCCCCAAATATATTGTACACCATAATAAACTATCTGGGGTCAGAGAACAGAACAGCCACTAGACAGACATAGAGGCCAGAAAATGGTGGCACACACACCTTTGATTCTAGCATTCTGTCAGTTCAAAGCCACACTGGAAACAACCAGGCATGGTGACACACACCTTTAATCCCAGGAAGTGATGGCAGGAAGCAGAAAGGTATATAAGGTGTGAGGACCAGGAACTAGAGGCTTTTTAGTCTATTAAGCTTTTAGGCTTTTGAGCAGTAGTTCAGCTGAGATCCATTCGGATGAGGACACAGAGGCTTCCAGTTTGAGGAAACGAGATCAGCTGAGGAATTGGTGAGGTGAGGTTAACTGTGGCTGGTTCTGTTTCTCTGATCTTTCAGTGTTCACACCAATACCTGGCTCTGGGTTTGTTTTTATTAATAAGACCTTCTAACAACTTGTGCTACACATTACATTCTTATTTTCTGAAAGAAAAACAACAGAAGAAAAACTACAGTCTAACAAATTTAAGGTTTTTTTCTTATGTCAACTTTTTCACTGAAACTTTGACTTAATTTTTGCTTATTTATCTATTTAACATTCCTCAGAATCTATGTTGTCTTAGTTGGCTTTCTGTTGCTATGTGTGTGTGTGGGAAGGGGCTCACCAGAAACAATGGGGTCAGGAAAAAGGGGTTATTTCATCTTACATCATCAAGCATCATCACAGGAAGCCAAGACAGGAACTCAAAGCAGGAGCTTGAAGCAGGAACCATGGAAGAACACTGCTGCTTTATTGGCTTGTTCCGTTACCTTTCTTATATAGCCCAGGCCTACCTGTTGGAAGGATGGTGCCACCCACAGTAGGCTGATCCGTCCCATGTCAATCAGTAATCAAGAAAATACCTCACAGAAGTGCTCACAGCTAATGTACTGCAGGCAATTCATCAACTGAGGGTCCCTCTTTCTAGGTGACTCTAGTTTGTGTCACGTTGACAAAGACTAACCAGGACATAAATCTACCTAAACCTCCTAAAAAAAAATATTCCATAAAGATGAAATGCAAAACCCAATGCTTAAAGAGCAAGGTGGCACACACATTTTATCCCAGTGCTTGGGAGGTAGAGTGGGAAGATCTTAAGTACAAAGCCAGCCTGTACAAAACCAAACCAAAAAATAAAAAAATTCTCATGATATATAACTGAATGCATTGAAGATCTGTATTTTTCCTCCAAAAATATTGCCTATTAGTTTCTTTTTTAATGGAAAGGTCTTAGTTCTTTTTTCCCTTTCAAATATCTGCCAAAAATAAGACATTTAATACTTAACTTCAAACTTGACTATAAATCATTTTATATGAGAATTTCACTCAAGGACAGAGGACGTATTTTTGTAAGTGCACTAGTCGTTTTGATGTGTCTGACGGGCTTCTGATAAGAAAGGAATGCCTGAAGGGAAGAAACCATCATTTTTCTAAATTTATTCAAGCAAATGTTTTCACAGTTATGCACTTTAACCATGATGTCATCTATTTTGGATGTATCTTCATTTTATATAATCAAAACAGAATTAACATCTCAGCATCAGATCAGGGATACACATCACATCAACATTCAGTAAAATAGTAAATACCAGAACACTTTCAAAAGTTAAAAAAAAAAAGAATGATAATAGTGGGAAGATCAAGGATCACAGAAACTGTCAAAATAGTAAATAAAACTTGTTGGAGTTATTTGTTAGAGTTTGCTTGCTTCGTAGTACAGGGGATCCAGCCCACCGCCCATCCAACCTCATAAAACTTCAATAGCTGAAGTGAGGCGAAATTACCCCAGGTGAGAAGTCTGTGGAAGCTTGCTTCTTTTCTCCTATATACCACCCCAAAGACAGAGTACAACCACAAATATTATCACAGATTTACCTTTGAGAGCTGGGCATTTGAGTTTTTAAATGAATGTCACTGATGGGGTGAAGATCAGTTGTGGAACCCTTAACTTGAATGTGCAAGGTAGAATGCTTATTAGAGAATATACTCATGGCAGAAACTGTTCATTCAGAATGCAGAGATTTATCCTACTGTGAATAATGACTTGATGACTTAGAATCTTCTAAAAAAATAATTCCAAAGCAATTTTAGGGAAACAGTAATTTTTGTGAAACATAAAACAAGCTGTTTTTTCTAATGTAAGTATGTGTCCTAAATTGAGACCACTATCTGGCATTTCAGGCAAGATCTTTAGTTTGTGAGAAAAACCAAAAATGACTTTAGTTTGTGAGAAAAACCAAAAATGACCAAGAATTCAATGTAAGAATATCAGTCTTAAAAACAAAATCAACGGAGGGCTGACAAGATGGTTTTGCAGGTAAAAGCACTTGTAAGCTGCATGACTTGAGTTTGATCCCCAGATCCCACTGTAGAAGAGCGAATCAACACCTGAAAGTTGCCCTCTGACCCCCACATGCATACTGTGGCATATGCATACCCATACACATCATAATCATACCCATACACATATATACATATATATATAAATATATGAAGATTTATTGCCCGGGAGGGGCACACAAATAATAAATAGATAAATAAAATCAGGCTTGGAGAATTCTAAAATCAGAAATGGAGGAAGTTCTGGGAAGCCTGGACAGGTCCTAGAGCAAGAAGACAGGAATCAGCATGTTGCAGACCCCACAACAATGAAGGACCCCATCTACCCCTCACATCTATCAAGAGAGAATGCCCAATTGGCTAAGACTTGGGCAGATGCCCAGTTTACCCATTTACCTCATTGGCTGTCCTGCTGGCTCCCTTTTAAGAGGTAAGATACTATCTCTTTCCAAGGTAACACAAGATACAGCATTTTTTTACCCACTGTGGAGTGCTCTGTTGGAGGCAAAGTGTTAGAGGCTGAATAGTTAAAATAACAACAACAAATAATACAGCTTCCTAGAGCAATTAAGAGAATAGAATCATCATTTACCACTCACTTGCCATTAATCAGTATACACCCTAGGATAGGATGTAGAAGTTATTCATTTATGGAGCTGATTTATAATTAACATATTGTGCTTTAATAAGATAACTAGATGACACTGTTTGATACTTTTAGTAAATCTTTAAGAATTATTTTTGATAGGGGATTCCGGTCGTCCCCCCCCCACCACCACCAAAAAAAAATTAACTGGGAACTCCTTTGAAGGTACTTACACAGAGGATGTACATGAGCCTGCAATTATTAGTTACCATAGTAAATAACTAAAAATTAATCAAACCATATTTTTTGTCTTGCTTTACTAATATTTAAGAATTCAAATGTCAGGGGGAAAAAGCATTACTAATCTATTCCTCTGACATCCTCAAGATGTTTGACTCCCAGAGACCTTTCTGTAAGGTCTTGGAGTGACCCATTTGGAATGGGTACAGGACACACCCAAACACCAAATTCTCAGCACAAAGGAGATTTATTGCCCGGGAGGGGCAAGCAGGTGGGAGGGCTGCCTCTGGATCCAGCCAAGGCAGACAGCAAACATCATCATCATCATCATCAGCAGCAGCAGCAGATGTTTTTAGCAGGAGTGGGTTTTTAAGGAGAAAAAGGGAGAGTCTAAACTAGGGTGAGTTGGTAAATCCTGATTGGACAGGTTAGCCAGTGTAGTCAAATAATGAATTTTGATTGTTGGACCATGGTGTTCTGTCTCAGGAAGGAGTCAGTGGGAAAATAAGGGAATGGACCTTAGGGACTAGTTTTAGGAATGTAATCTGTTTTTAGCAAGGGAGAGAGAAGGGTAAAGAGCAAAACCTGTGGGCACCATGTTTGCCATGCTCGGGCCTGTTAGAGAGCCCTTCACTTTTTCTTTATATCATCCATCCGTTTATCTTCAACTTCCCCTTGTCTCTGAATTGCAGCCATTCTCTAGGAGCAACACTAGTGTTTATCACATTGTATTGCCTTTCTTGGTAATCATTTTAAAACAGCCAATAGACTTACCGGATCCCTTCTCTGAGCCAGTTTCATACTCCAGAGACATTATAGACCAAAGAGGAGACCAGCCTGACCTCAGAGAACTCCCTGTCTAATGTAGGAGACAGACACCTAATTACATAACAGCAATTAATAAGAGTGGTACATGCAGGGAAGGCGTTGAGAAAAAGAGGACTGGGCAGTGGAAATTAAGCAGGGTCAGAGATGGCGTCGACGTGGGGAAGGAACAGACAAGGCAAAAGAAATAGAATGTGATAACAGGCTATGTGAGGCTTGGTGGGAACTGGGTTTTGTGGAATTACCTCCTGTTCGGTTTAGGCTAGGGGCTACTCTACAGCAGCCTCTTTCTCTTCTGTCCTTACAGCTGCTGGAGAAGAAATGGCAGGCTGCCTATGAGTCCCTAATCCTCACTTCCCCAAAGGAAGTTTACTAAGCACTCTTGGCTGTCAGGGGCTACCCGTGACACATGATGGACATACATTAACTAAAGGGATCAATCAGTATTATCTCCCTCTCATTGCCAACCTGGAATCAGAAGCAACCTGACTGTGAGCATGTACTATGGAGTTCTCATTAACTATGTGTCCCACGACAACTCCCTAAAAACCTATAAGAAGGGAACCCTACTTTGCTCTGAGGGACTGAACTTTGCTTTGAGCCCCCACTATGTGGTCTTCCAACAGCATCAAGAACCTCCCTAATAAATCTCTTACCCCAAAGAACTTCTTACCTTGTGTTGTTGCTCTTGAACGTCACAATTCTGAGACCTTTCACAATGGGGTTGTGACTTGTTCTTCTTATCCCTTTCCACCAGTTTGATCACAAGACCTCATAATAGCATTGCAAAGTTTTTAAAGACGTAATCTTACCTGGTGCGATGGTGAGTGGTCAAATACTGCCACGTGAGTGTGCTCAGGGCTGTATTCAAAATACTGTGGGCTTGAGGAAAAGTGTCTATTTTCCTGTAGCCTTTTGTGACCAGCAAGAACCATAGGACTAAATGAGTATAAAAGGTGATGATGCCCCAGTGCAAAGAGACAGACAGCCTGCCTTTGAGTCTGCGGACACAGGAAGTCACGAAAGCAGATGCCAGCAAGACATGATTCCATGTCCTTCCCACTGCTGTGGTTTGGATAAGTACCCCATAGGCTTATGTTTGAAGGGTTTGATCCTCAGTCCCAGATGCTATTGGGAAGTGGTAGAAATGGTAAAAGGTGGAGCTGGTGGGAGGTCTACCAGTCACTAGGAGTGTGCTCCCAAGGAAGACCCTTCCTCTTCTTATCTTTCATGTTCTTTTGTTGTTGTTGTTGTTGTTTTGTTTTGTTTTGTTTTTTTTGAGACAGGCTTTCTCTGTGTAGTTTTGGTGCCTATCCTGGATCTCACTCTGTAGACCAGGCTGGTCTCGAACTCAGAGATCTGCCTGGCTCTGCCTCCTGAGTGCTGAGGTTAAAGGCGTGTGCCACCACTGCCCAGCTTGTCTTTCATGTTCTTAAGGTGAACAGTTTCCTCATATACTCCCACCATGATGTGTTATCTCAACACAGGCCCCAAAGCAACAGGACCAGCCAGGCAGGAACCCTTACTTCCACCACTATGAGCTAAAGCAAACCAATCTTTCTGTAAGCTGGTTATAAAGCAGGTGTTTGGTACATTAATGGAAAAATAACACACTCCCGTACTACCTGTGCAGTTTTAAGTGGGAGACATAATTCTCCAACCTTCTGCTTCTCATCTGTGAAAGGAGATAAACTTGCATCAGGATATTTCAAGGCATTAGGGAGCATTAAATGAACTGAGCACAATGCCTAGATCCAAGAAACTCCATAAATATGATTTTGTTTTCCTTTTCTTGCAGACTTCCTTGAAAATATGAACAAGGCAGCTCCTGTGTATCAAAACAGTGCATTCGAGTGTCTGTGTGTATTTCATCTGGTGTTGGGGAGGGGGTACCCACAGCTGCACTTTCCCATGGTTTTACATAGCTTTACTCAAGACATCAGCAGAATGAGTGAATGAGTTAATGCAACTTTGCAAAACCCTTTGTTTCCTCTGACAGTTAATCTTCAAGTCAACCTGACTTGATTTCAAGTATGTATAAGCCAGATCAATAACTTCAGCTATAATCACAATAAAAATAATGTTTAGAGACTAAACGTTTGGTTTGAACAACTTATTCAAACTATGCTTTGCTGTTTAGTCTTTATCAATGTGACACAAACCAGTCACCCCGAAAATGAAACGTCAATTGAAGAATGGCTTCTATCGAATTGGCTTGTGGACATGTCTGTGGGGCGTTTTCTTGATTGATGATTGACTTAGGAGACCCAGGCCACCGTGGGTTGTGTCATCCCTGGCAGGGTGGGCCCAGGGTATGGAAGAAAGGTAGCTGAGCAAGCCATGGGAGCAAGCCAATAAGCAGAATTCCTCCATGGCTTCTGGTTCAGCTCCTGCCTCCAGGTTTCTGTTTGAATTCCTGTCTTGGCTTCCATAAATGATAGACTGTCACCTGTAAGCCAAAAACAAAAACAAAAACCCCATTTCTTCTCCACATTGGTTTTGGTCAGTGTTTTATCACAGTAATGGGGTAGCAAACTGGGACATGTGACAAGTGATGTTTTTCTCTCTCAATTGAATGGGTTTTTTTTTTTACAGCCTAATGAGAAAGTATTTTATTTCCAATGTTATCAACAAAGAAAAGCAACAGCAATGACTTTGCTGAGTCACATAATAGATATTTTTCTGACTCCAGGAAAAAAAATAGCATACAAGAAGAACAGTGCTTTTTTCACGGAGTAAATGACCTAAGTCTTCATTGGTATAGTATCAAAAATTCATTTGATACACATGCCATTAAATGCTTATGGACCTAAATAAATTGATCACCAAATGCCTCTAATCATAGTATCTATTATCAATGTTTGGGAGTAAATAATGACACATTCTAAAGATAAGTGCCAACTGAGCCCTTGGAAGACAGAAATAGATTTGTTTTAGGGCAAGAATCAAAGAATGCTTAAACACTGAAACATTTAGAGATGATTTTTGACACCAGGACCTCTAGATATCTGAAATAGGGCCAACACGTAAGAGTAAAATGTTGCCAGGCAGTGGTGGCACATGCCTTTAATCCCAGCATTCGGGAGGCAGAGGCAGGCAGATCTCTGTGAGTTCGAGGCCAGCCTGGGCTACAGAGCGAGATCCAGAACAGGCACTAAAACTACACAGAGAAACCCTGTCTCGAAAAAAAAAAAAAAATCAACAACAAAAAAACCCCTTTGATTTCTCTATCTTGTCTGGATGATATGTTACAACCTAATTGTATCTTGTGGAGTAGTTTTGACTTAATATCTAGTAATAGGTTCCATTTCTGGATACATAAGTACTTTCAGAATTGTATTCATAATGTGTGCTCTCCCCATCCTATTATGCCAATGGTCATTTGGTTTGAGGTAGCATAAAGCCCTCCAAAAGCATACCATGGCACAAACATCTTCCACACAATCTGAAGATAATTCTTTAGGCTGCACATAGTTAACCTTGAATTCATTTCTGCTAAGAAAATTCTTTTGAATACTTTGTAGAATTATATAAATACAAACAAATGTTTTCAAGCAAGGCTTTCCTCTATCGACCTGTCTTCATTCAACACAAACTTAATGGACTCACTTTGCTTCTATCCAGTCTTTCCTATTCATTTCCCAGGCATAAATGCGACTGCAGCCCATCATATTGCAATTACTCAACAAGGAAAAGGGTTTTTTTTTAAATTAAAAAAAAATATATATTTTTTTTGCTGGGTGGTGATGCTATACACCTTTAATCCCAGCACTCGGGAGGCAGAGGCAGGTGGATCTCTGTGAGTTCGAGGCCAGTCTAGTCTACAGAGTAAGTTACAGGACAGCCAGGACTGTTATATAGAGAAACCTTGTCTCAGAAAATAATACACACACACACACACACACACACACGTTTATTTTTTTGTCACATAATATATCCTGATTACCATTTCCCCTTCTCCTACTCCTCCCTTCCTCCCCACCCACTCTCTCATCCAGAACCACCCTTTTCCTGTCTCTCACTGGAAAACAGACACTCTTCTAAAGTTAGCACATAGTGGGGAAGGCTCTATGTAGGCGCCACCTCGATTTCTCCATGTTCAATTGTGCAGTTCATTGTCTTCAACAATGGGGCCTTGCTATCGGTTTGTGGAGAACAACCCCCTAGGATCACTTTGACCAACCACTCAATTAAATGTTACTTAATCCCTGTACTGGAAGCTTCATTTGGTGACTAAGAGATGGCCAGTTGGGGCTCTGTCTCCTGCATTGTTTGGCAATTTCATTTAGATCACCTTCATATATGTATGTTTTAGGAAGGTCCTACTGAATTAGGTTCCCATACTACTCCTCAGCTGGCCCTTAAATTTACCTATGTCTCCCTGTGTTTCCTCCCGCATCCTCTCCACTTGATTCCTCATTCCAGTTCCCTCTCCATAACTACCTATTCTAGTTCCCTTTCCTAGGGAAATCCATCTGTCTCCCCCAGTTGCTTACTCTATACCCAACCTCTTGGTTCTACAGATTGTAGTTCGGTTATCATTCATTTAACGTATCACTGACTTAATAATATCCACATATAAGCAAATATATGCCATGTTTGTCTTTCTGGGTCTGACTTACCTCACTTGGAATGATTCCTTCTAGTTCCATCCATTTATCCGTGTATTTCAGGACTTCAGTTTTTTAACTGATGAGTAACATTCCATTGTGTAAACGTACCACATTTTCTTTATCCATTCATCTGTTGAGGGACATCTAGGTTGTTTCCAATTTCTGGCTATTATGAATAGAGCAGCAATGAACATGGTTGAGCAAGTGTCTCTGTGGTAGGATGAAGCATCCTTTGGGTATATGCCCAAGAGTGGTATAGCTGAATCTTGAAGTAGATCAATTCCTGTCTTCCTGAGGAACCACCACATTGATTTCCATAATGACTGTACAAGTTTGCACTCCCACCAGCAATGGATGAATGTTCCCCTTTCTCTACATCCTCACCAGTATGAGCTGTCATTTGTTTTATTGATCTTAGCCATTCTGATGGGTGTAAGATGAAATCTCAGAGTAGTTTCGATTTGTATTTCCTTGATGACTACAGATGCTGAACATTTTCTTTAAGTGTTTCTCGGCCATTTGAGTTCCCTCTTTTGAGAATTCTCTTTCTAAATCTGTACCCCATTTTTTAAATTGGGTTAATTTGTTTATTTTAAAAGTCAAAATAGGGGCTGGAGAGATGGCTCAGAGGTTAAGAGCACTGCTTGTTCTTCCAAAGGTCCTGAGTTCAATTCCCAACAACCACATGGTGGCTCACAACCATCTGTAATGAGATCTGGTGTCCTCTTCTGGCTTGCAGGGATATGTGCAGACAGAACACTGTATACATAATAAATAAATAAATAAATCTTTTTTTTTTAAAAAAAAGTCAAAATAATACGGGTCTTTCCTGAGCCACTTCACAACCCTGACTTCTGCTCATTTCTTCATTTCAAAAGCTTTTGCTGGCTGGAGGTGTGCAGCTCAATGGTGGAGAACATACTTAGAATCAAAGGCCTTATATTTGATCCCCACTACTACAAGAGAAAGAAAAAATAAATAAAAAAATGAAAACAGAAAGAGAAAGGAAAGGAAGAAAAATTTTTATTTAGTTTCCATGTTGCCAGGTATTAGCCTTAGAATAGATAATTGTAGCATGAGTCTTAAAAGTCCTTATTTATAAAATCAAACCTGAGCCAGGTATTGGGGTGATCACTGGAAGGTCAGAGAGACAGAACAAACCACAACTAACCTCACCTGGCCAACTTCTCAGCTGATCTTGTTTCCTCAGACTGGATGCCCCGAGCCCTCATCCAGAATGGGTCTCAGCTGAACTGCTGCTAGAAGCCTGAAAGCTTAACCAGCCACATGCTTCTCCAGGCCAAAGGCTTCTCCAGGCCAAAGGCCTCTAGTTTCTGGTCCTCACGCCTTATATACCTTTCTGCTTTCTACCACCACTCCCTGGGATTGAAGGCGTGCTTTCTGGGATTAAATGCTGTGTCACCATGCTTGGCCTTCCAATGTGGCCTTGAACTCACAGAGATCCAGAGGGATTTCTGTCTCTGGAATGCTAGGATTAAAGGCGTATGCTACCACTGCCTATCCTCATGTTTAATATTGTGGCTGTCCTGTTCTCTGACCCCAGATAAGTTTATTAGCATACACAATATTTTGGGGAACACAATACCACCACAGATAATAATTTAAAACATCTTTCTTTCTGCTGGACATGGTGGCACACACTTTTAAACCCAACACTCTGAAAAAAGAGGCAGGCAGATCTCTGTGAATTCAAGGCCAATCTGTTTACAAAGTGAGTTCCAGGAGCAGCCAAGCCTACATAAAGAGACCCTGTCTCAAAAAAATTTTTTTTCTTTGTGTCCATGGAGCTCACTTTCTGGTTTGGTAAGTTGTCTCAAATATAGAATCATTTTAATTTTTTAAATGTTTCTTTGTGTAGCCTTGGCTGTCCTGGGACTTACTCTGTAGACCAGGCTGGCCTCAGAGATCCACCTGTGCTAGGATTAAAGGCGTGAGCCACTACTGCTGGCCTTTTAATTCTTACTTCTACATTTTTTCATAAAATTGTTTGACTTTATTTATTTATTGTGGGGTTATATATGTGCCACAGTGCACTTGTGAAGGTCAGAGGGCAACTTGTTGAGTAGGTTCGAATCTTCTACCACGTGGGTTCTAGAGATCAAACTCAGGTCATCAGGCTTAGTGGCAAGGGCCTGCAGAGCCATCTCGATGGAACTGTTTATTTATGATGACCCTCTAGGAACTGTCAAGCGAAGGCCCTTGTTTGCCTTCCTTTGTGTAATTCAGCTACACCCAGCCACAGTTGTGATGTTGCCTACGTTAAATTTTTTTTACATAACCATCAAAAATGTTAGCAAGAACATAAACCACCATTGAGTCCCTGGTTAGAAAGAGGAAATACAATGTGAGTTAGTGACTGTTGATTACTAGAACTGAAGGTGGAAACATTGGCCTGACTACCATCTCCACTGCTCCAGTTGTTCCGTGTAATGAATCTTTTATAAGCTTGGTTTCTCTGCCATGGGCCAGGTCCCCAACCCTGCGAATCAGATAATATTCTGACTCGGAATAACTAGGCTTTAGGTACCTGAACCGTGACATCTGCAGTGTAAACTGGGACCCTGTGAGGCACTACTGTGGAACAACACCTCTTTACCTAGCTGTCCCTGCCCTGGCTGACGAGCACCACTTCAGCCTCATGTATAATGTTAGAGTTAAGGTTAGAAGGTAAAGGCCTTCTAGAGCCTTCATTGTAGGAAAGGTACACTTGTGAGGTCAGAGCTCTTTAGTCTGGGTTCTTGTTCTTACCGATAAAATAAACGGTAGATTGACAGGGAGGGTCAGCAAGAGTATTTGGAATAGGGTGTATCTGAGAAAGTAAATGCATACATGCTGAGGAACAGCACAGGCAACCTGGCAAGTAAGAGCCACCCTGGGAAGACCAGGGATGTTCTTTTCAGGGTCTCAGAGATACTGATGAGGGAGACATGTTTTGTGGGAATCACTTGATTAGTTCTACCTTTTATACAGAGGCCTGGGGATAAAACTGTTAAGTGCTTGTTTACAAGCATGAGAACCTGAGTTCAGGTCCCCAGTACCCACAGAAGAAGTCAGACATGGTCATGAGTGTCTCTAACCCCAGTGCTGGGGTGGCTAAGACAGACAAGAACATTCCCAGGGCTTGCTGGCCAGCCAGTCTAGCTGATTTGATGAGCCCCAGGTTCACTCAGAGACCCGTCTCAAAGGATAAGGTGGCAAGTAATTGAAGAAGACACCCCAACTCCATCTGGCCTCCACATGCATGTGCACACATTTACACACACACACACACACACACACACACACACACACACACACACACACAGAGAGAGAGAGAGAGAGAGAGAGAGAGAGAGAGAGAGAGAGAGAGAGAGACTACATGACAAATTATAGTATATATGAGTATATGAGTATAATTGGTTTAAGCTTGGGGCATACATAGCGGAGCCCATTTCCCTTTAAATTTGCCTTAACCAGTTGAGTGCCACCAGTGGAGGGTCAGTCACATGCTGGTCATTTGGTGGGAGGTTTAGGAAACTGCACAGACTCAGCAGCTTTCTACTTGGCAGTAATTTTAAACATCCTGGAGACTATCTGGGAGGGCTGAGTCCCTTTCCTTCCTGATTGGATGAGAAGGATGGGCAGTTTGCCTCATTGTATATAAAATAAGAAAGGAGAGTACAATGAGAGAGTTGGCTGTCCTTCCTGACTGCTAACTCCTCGACTAGCAACCCCTGGAAGCATATTCAGTAACCTGACATGATTTCTTCTGATAAAAATGTGGTGCTTGATGTGATGTTTGTATGTCTCTTGCTTTGGAACCTGAGACATACATAAATGCCAGGAAATAGCAATTTGTGCTTAGTCAGCTTTGGTGCCACTGGTGGAACCATTGGAAGGTGGGATGCCATTGGAAATGCCAGTAGGTATAAATCTTTCCCTGGTAGTCTTGTCTCAAGGAGCTGGTGCTTTGCTCAGTCCCTTCTGTGCTTGCACACGTACTTAAGACAATGAACACCTGCGTCTCTCTGCCTGGAGGGTTTTTCTCTGTATCCCAAGTACGTGTACTTAGGGCCACATTCAGGTAAGATGAGGAGGCCAGAGAGATAACGCTCCCAGAAGCAGCGCTTGATTAACAAATGACAGGAAGCTGGTGGATAAAAGTCCCAGCTCCTTCACCTTTGTAGAGAGATAACTGAGGACCGTGTTCTCTAGTCTCCTGACCAGGGCTCTAGATGCTCATAGTGACTGCAGATAGCCTCCCCCTCCCCCCGTCCCCATCCGTATCTGTAGAGAATTGAGTTTAGGATATCCCCCAGATTCAAAACTCCAAAGATGGCCAAGTTCCTTATAGAGAACTGTGTAGTGTTCGCATGTAGCCCATATACATTCTCTTGTATCTTTCAAATCGTTTCTAGATTCCTTCTAATCCTTAATGCAAAAAAAATGCATTGCAAATAGTTGTTACCCTGGATTGTTCAGTGAATAAAAAGAAAAAATTCTACATATCTGTGTTGATAGGAGAGATGGAACTTCTTAAAAATATCTTCATCTAGGGATGGTTTAATCCATGGATACAGAAGACTAACTACCTGTCTGAGGAAGAGCCACATCTAGACTGCTCTCCTCCCTCATCTCTCTTCCCTTCTCCTCTGTCAGCACATCCTGGGACCCTCTTCCCAAACAAGTACTTAGGTTTTATTTATCTATTTATTTTTGTTTTGTTTTTGAAGCCTATCCTGGAACTTGCTTTGTAGACCAGGCTGGCCTTGAACTCACAGAGATCTGCCTGCTTCTGCCTCTAAACAAATGGAGGAAGGGTGCCCCCCGCCCCAAGGAAAGAGTCTATGGGGCCTTGGCCTAGAGGCTGGAGTCAGGCAAACTGACAACTGAGGGAAGACAGTTTCTAGTCTTCATCACTTATGTTAGCTCCCTTTCCATCCCAAGACAAGGAGGGGAGAAACAACCTAGAATGAGGGAGGGCTTCTTTCAGCTCATGATTTTGGAGGTTTCGGTCCATGGTCAGTTGACCCTTCTGCTCTGGGTCTGTGTTGATGTCACATTGTGACAGGAAGTGTGTGGTGAAGGAAATCTGTTCACTCAATGGTGGCCAGGAAGAAAAGAGAGATTAGGCAGGGGATATGGACTTAACATCCCCTTCAAGATTATACCCTGTTTTAATTCTTTTCTATTAATGGACAAAACACCACAGGCAAGGCAACTTATAGAAGGGAGGGTGTTCCAGAGAGATAAAAGACCATCGTGGAAGGGAATCAAGGCAGGAGGAACAGCTGAGCCCTCCCATCTCCAACCCTAAGCAGGAAGCAGAGAGCACACTGGAAATGTGAAGGGTCTCAAAACTCAAAGACCACTCCCACTGACACACTTCCTCTAGTAAGTCACACCACCTCAGCCTCACCAACCTGCACATCCGAATGGGGACCAAGTATTCAAATGTCTGACTACAGGGCACATCTGACTCAAACCACCACATCCCCCAGTAATTTAGCTCATTCCCACCAAGCCTTGGCTTCGAAAGCTTCCACTGCCTCCCAACAAAGCCACAGGTTGATAGTCAAGCCTTTAGCACATGAGCCTTTTAGGGTGTGTTGGCCAATCTCAGTGGTTGACTGTTGTGTGCCCCTGTGAGAGATTTTCCTGATCAGATTACAAAGCAGGAAGACCTACTCTGAATCTGGACCAGCTTTTCTGGTCACAGCCCATGTAAAAGGACATGGAGGAAGGAAACATTGCTTTTTCCCACTTACCTCACTCTCCCTGGCAAGCTCTTCTATCCTGTTCTGCAGCAGATATTAAACCCAAATTCTTCAGAATTCCAATGCAAAGACCAGCAGGCAGTTCCACAGGAATCCTCCAGATTTCCAGCACCAAATTGGGACCACTGAGACACCCAGCCTTGTGGATTGAACAACTATGGGATTCTAGGCCTTTCTGTCATGGAAAGGCCATTGATGAACTATCTAGACCACACCCTGTAATCCAGTCTAATAAATCCCCAAATATATATATATGTATATATATATATATACATATATATCCATTCTATCAGTTCTATTCTGTTAGAAAGACCTGCCTAATAGAGGGCATATATAATTCTAACTATAATGTCACCTAACTCTGTGAAACTACATAAAACCTTTATGTGGTTTATATAATATTCATTATATAAATGGCAGTCTCATTCTAGAGGGCTCTTCTCTCACCTTGCTTTTTCTGCTTGGTATTATATTCCTGAGATTTTCTTTTTAAATGTCAATCGCTCTACTTCTAACTGGTTCATCATATTCCATGTACTATGGTAGATACTCAGGCTATTTTACCATTTTACTCTTGCCTATGCATGTGTGTGTGGTTGCTAGAACACGTACATGGGAGTGGGTTTATAGGGTAAAAAACACCATAGCAGATCTTTGGAAGGAATGTGATTTGAATTCATCATTTCTATACTTGTTTGTCCTAAGTACATTGTTCATAATTGGGGGGGGGAAAAAAAACCATGAATCTACTTTGGTCTTCTGTCAGATTTGGCACAACCCTATTCTGACTTTACTACACATTTCTTTCAAACATGCTGAAATGGTTGGTGTGTCCACAAAGCACGTAGTACAGAAATGTAGAATTAAGGGCCAGAGGTTAAGAGCATGTACTGCTTTTGCAGAGGCCCAGAGTTCTGATCCCAGGACTCACATTAGATGGTCCCCAACCACTTCAGGGGATCTGACAGCTCTGGCCTTTGATTCAGGTACCTGCATACAGGTGCATATACCCTTCACCCTTCCATCCCGTATACATAATTTAAAAAAAAAGAAATAAAGAAATATAGAATCTGTCAGAGTTGGAGAGATGGCTCAGCAGTTAAGAGTGAGTACTGCTCTTGCAAAGACCTGAATTCAGTTCCCACCACTCACACTGGGTGGCTCACAACTTCCTATAACTCCAGCTACAGGGGATGTGACAGCCTTTTCTGACCGCTGAGGGCACCCACACATACACGTGGTAAACACACACACACACACACACACACACACACACACACACACACACTCCTAAAAAGAATCTGTTTTGTGGAAAGTTGGCAAATCTATCCAATAGAAAAAAAGAAATGGTTTAGTCGGTGGATAACAAAAAGTTTCTCTGAGTTTAACCTTTTTTTTTCTTTCCCCCAACAAACGTTGGGGAAAAGAAAATCTGTGTTCAGAATATTGACTTAAGCAACAATCCTCAAGGCTGGGGGAATTCCAGGATGTGAGTTATCTGTTGGGCAGAAACTAAACAGTTCCTTTCAGACTCTCATCCTTTGTTATCTCAAGTCAATAAAAACAGTGGATCAGGAAAGTGACTCAGGATCTGCCTTGCTCTGTCTTTTTAATTAAAATAATAGTGGATTGACTTGGTTTTTATGATCCTTTTTCATCACTTGTTTTTACTGAAAATTAGATTAACTGGTGGTTATTCCTTTCTCATCTCCAATCAGTTGACTCTGATGTATTTATTCCCCACCCCCACCAACTTGATGTGATTACAGACATCATTTCTAAATAATATAGTCCCCTGGCTCACTCTCATTTCCTCACCAAAAATTCCAGCTATGAAGGTAATTCCAAAAATAGAAAGTGAGCATAGTGACCATGTGAGTTTCCATCAGGAGAATCAGGACTGTGATTCAGCGCTTTGCAGGCATTGCTTACCTAATCAGAACGGTAACAACTCTGCTGCTATTTAGAGGTGACACCTGAATAATCAGCATTTTTCCTCTAGCTTAGAGATCCCAACGGGTTTTGAGATATTTGTGAGACCTGTGCCAGAAAACATCAAGCCATCAACGCTTTGTCCTTGTGAGGAACAAACAATACTTTCGAAATAAAAGTAGCTAAATTCAGAAAGCACACAAGTAGCTAAATTCAGAAAGCACACAGTCCGTGGGAAGCATTATTTCTAAGTGTTTCTTGAAGTATCTCTGTCCACATAATATTCTCTCTATCTCTGTCTCTGTCTCTGTCTCTCTCTGTCTCTCTCTGTCTCTCTCTCTCTCTCCTGTTTGTTTCTGTTTTGTCTTTGAGGCAGGGTTTCTCTGTGTAGCCCTACTTGTCCTGAACTCACAGAGATCTACTTGCCTCTGCTACAAGGAGTCCTGGGTTTACAGGTCTGCACCACCACAGGGATCACATGACAGCCTTTTGAGACGGAGACTACTGTCAGCCCATGTACAGGGGAGAGGACCCGACACTGAGAGGTTAAATAACTTGTCTAAAGTTGCACAGCTCATAAGTGACAGAGCTGGGCTTTGAACTCTGGCTCTCTCTTTATATTCTTTTCCTCCTGTGCTTTGACTCTTCTGCTCCACAGTGACTCAGAGACACTAGAGAATACGTAAATAGTTGCACAGTAGGTGAACAGAGTGGAGGCTTGAGCTCAGGTCATCTTCGTGAGAAGCCTTTGTTAATTATTACTTTCCTAGAAAAAAAAATGGAAGTTTTAATTCCCATTCAACTCTCCCATTTATACTACTGACAATTCATACAAGAAAACCACTTCTCTCTACAACCAGTTCACCTTTGAAGTGTAAGCCAACAGTTTCAAACAATAAATAATATCTCTGTGTGTGTGTGTGTGTGTGTGTGCCCCTGAAGTAGAAATGAAGGTCATGCAAAGGTCAAATGATAGAAAAAGGCAACAAAGTCTGTCCATAGAGCTGAGGTAAAAGCTAAAATAGTCAGTTTTTCTCAGGTGGCCTAGAATTAAAAATTGTCTGGATTCTTCAGCTTTAAGGCACAAAGACTCCACAGGGAGCAGCTTCTATGTGGCATGCTGTGATGGAGGTACTTCAAGAATTGTGATCCACAGGACACTTTTTCTCTGACAACAATGGTAGGCTTTTAAAACATGCGTGTAATTTGTAGCAAAGGATCGAACTGATGGCAAACCCCATTCTCTATCAGAGGGAATCCTAGTCTATAGCTAATAAAGCCCTGTGTACCTAAGGCTGGGTGTGATGGTACGTGCCTGTAATTCCAGCACTCAGAGTCTGAGATAGGAGGTTCTCAAGTTCAAGGCCAGCATGGGCTACATAATGAGACTGTACCTCATGCTAACAAGCCATCTGAATCTCTTCTTTCTGCTGACTTCCTCATTCACTCTGTTCAGTTCACACAATTCTCTTTCTCTTCCTTTAGAACCTTCCCTTTTCATGGCTTTGCACTTACCATTTCCTTTGCTAGAAAAGGGTCCCAGCTCTGCGGCTGGCCCAATTGTGTTGCCCCAATTTTCATTTTAACATCCCCACCCATTTAGATGTTTGCAGATCCCCAGTCTAAAGGAGTCTTAAGTTCACATCTAGGCTTCTTCCAACCAGGCATATTACCTGGGGCACTTTTCAAAATCAGAAGTGATTTTTTTTTTTATAACAAGGTGTTTAACCCACAAAGGATGCTGCCTTGGTACTGGGTACCCACTCTCTGTGGCTGAACTAGGGCACTCACTGTATGTTGAATGGCTAGCCTCCATCTGCCTGTGGTGATATTGGCTTATGCGTTTGTGTGGCTGTGGTGGTATTACAGGACTGGACTTCTAAGTTCTGTGCAACATGAATATGAACAAAATCTCATCTCTAAACCTTAAAATAGGCAACCATAAGGAAAAAAATGACAAGAAAGTATCACTTCAGTAAGTGGAAGTAAAAACTGACCCACAGCTGGGCAGTGCTGACGCACGCCTTTGATCCCAGCACTCTAGAGGCAGAGGCAGGTGGATGTCTGTGAGTCTGAGGCCAGCCTGGTCTACAGACTGAGTTTCAGGACAGCCAGGTTAAACAGAGAAACCCTGCCTCAAAACAAAACAAAAACAACAAAAGAACTGACTCACACAGTAATGTAGATGAACTAAATCTAAAAAGAACTTTGCTGAATGAATGAAAGAAGCAGACACAAAAGAACAGATTGCTTGAAAAGATACACAGGAAAAAAAGAGACATATGGGAATGTGGATGCATTTTGAGACAAGGCAAAGCTAATCTCCAGGTGTAGACACTGGAATGTGGTTCTTCGTGCCAGGAGTGGAGATTAACTAAAAAGAGAAGTGCCTGAAGGGATGGAAAATTCTACGTCTTGTTTGAGGAGACACAGGTGAATGTGTTTGTCAAAGCCCAGCCTACGGTGGGCTGGAGAGATGGCTCCGCAGTGGAGAGCACAAGCTGCTCTTACAGAGGACCAGGTTCCGTTCTCAGCACTCACGTGGTGGATCACAACCATCTGTAGCTTTAGCTGGTCTCTGGAGCCACCAGACATGCAAATGGTACACATACATACATGCAGGCAAAATACCCTACACACATAAAATTAAAAAAATACATCTTTTAAAAAATATCAAATTGGATAGAGCACTTTGCCTAATATCCAAGGCCTTGGGGCTCTATCCACAATACTGAATAAATAAATAAATAAATAAATAAATACATACATACATACATACATACATACATACATACATACAGGTAGATAGATAGATGATAGATAAATAAATAAATAAATAAATAAATAAATAAATAAATAAATAAATAATCCAAACAGATATTGAGGAAAGCTGAGTGAGGTGGCCCAGGCCTTTAATGCCAGCATTCAGAAGGTGAGGAAGTGTTAAACTTTAAAATCGGGAGAGAAAGACCAGTTCCAGTTTTTGAGACAAATTTGAAGCAAGCTTTAATAGAGTACTGGCCAGAATGATGGACTCTGGCCAAGACCATTGGAGTGGGGGGAGTTCCCAGAAAATGGCCAGCCATAAGTCACATTTTGAGAGGCTTATAAAGGCAACCCCATAAGGCTATGCATTCCCCACCAGGTCCAATCAGGTTGGGGGCAGGCATGTTTCTTGACATACTCCTTGCCTACATCTAATCAGAGGCAGGCATACATTCTGACATATTTCCTGCTTACACACATGTGACCAAGCACATCTGGTTGGGTCAAACAAACTTGTTTATGGGAGTGAAAACAAATGGCTTGTTATCTCAGAAGAACCACAGCCCCCAGCATTCCAGGAGTTATCTGTCCTTGGGCAAGTGGGGCATATAGGTTAACTTTGGCCCTTGAAGACAATGTGAGTTCGAGGTGGTTAGCCTAGGCTACAAAGTGAGCCCTGTCTCAAAGGAAACAAAACAAAACAAAAAACAAAAAGCTCAGATACTGAAGAATTATGAATATATTAAAAAAAGTTTTAAAAAGTACATTCTTGCGGGGTGGAGATGGTAGTGGTGCATGCCTTTAATCCCAGTATTCAGGAGGCAGGTGGATCTCTCTGAGTTCAAAGCCAGCCTGGTCTACTCAGCCTGTATGAGTTCCAGGACAATCAGGGCTAAATAGTGAGACTTGGTCTGGAAAAAACAAAAAGTCCATTCTTAATAATCCTAGAGTGAATCTTCTTTGTTGTAAGGAAGATTTAAAGTCGAAAGAGTTGGGGTAGGGAGAGAATCTGGGAGGAGTTAGGGGAGGGGAAAGAGTATGATAAAAGTATGTTGTATGAAATGCTCAAAAAAATAACTAAAAACACAAAATTATTAAAAATTCCTGTATCAATATTTTATTGTTGCAGTATCTCTTTTGTTCCATAATCTTAAAATTTACATAATCTTAAAATTTACATTTATAATAAATCTGTGTTATCTAAAAATAAATCACCGGAGTATATGTGTATAAAATAGTGTTGCTTAAAGCTTTTTCTGATACAAGGGAAAGGGAATTAATTATTTCATGCAAGAGAAGTCCACATGTGCTGCTGGCTTCCGGGTTGCAGGCTGAGGCCTGTTGGGGCCTCCTAGTTGTCTTAGTTCTGTTCCTCGAAACTGTTTCTTCATAGGCCCTGGCTGGAGCAAAGTGATCACACTAGCACAGGGGTTCAGACTGGCTCTCACTGGACCCTGACAATCACTGTGGCAGTTAATGGCAGACTCATGCAAGGTGGCAGACTCATGTAAGGTGGCAGACACAGAAGTAGGGACAGACACAGGAAGTACAGAAAATGGCCGTGGAAGGGAACAAAGGCCATCAGAGGCCACTCCAATGTACGAACACACAGACAGCCAAAGGGCTGGCTCCTCATGAACTGCTTACACGCAGCAAGCATCCACGTTACTGCAAGCCAATGTGACTAGTGTTCTGATATCTAACTACCTCCAAGTTGGTGGGCTGGGTTTTGTGTGAAGAATGTGTTTAATGGTATTTTCTTGTTGAAAAATATCTAAAACTTGCCAGAAATGAGAAACAAACATTAGGTCATCCTGCCTCCCACTTCCTCTTTAACACAAATCTATTAGCACTTCATTCCAGGAAGAGAAAGGACTCATGTATTTGACAACTGCCTGATAAAGGGGCTTCCTCCAGCCATTAACCTCTTGGCAAAATAGTGCCTGAGTACTGCCCTGTGGGAAGGATGCCAAGGAAGTGGCCTTGAATGCCTGCCTGCCATGGGTCTTCAGGCAGTCACAGGAAACCCCCAGGAATAAAGCGTCATCATCTCTACACACTCCGGGAAACAAACAGGCCTTTCTATCCACTAAACTTTCTCCGAAGCAATATGTGTTTAAGCACTTTCCAAAATCGGAACCAACAATTCCAAGGCAGCAAAGAGACTCTGTTGGTCTTTTTTTCAGGTTTTGAACAAAGTTTGACTTCAATTACTAATTTAAAAGAGAAAAGAGGGAGATCTGGAATGATGGCTCTGATTAAAAACACAGCTCCTGCAGAACCCACAATAGGCAGTTCACAACTACTTGTAATTCCAGATCCAGGCTATCTGTGGGAACTACAAGCACATGGTGGTGGCGCACATAAACTCACAGGTGTACACGATACAACATAAATAAAAATAATCAATTAAAAAAGTAAAAATAAAATAAAAGACATAGTGACCTTTATCTAAAGTACTTAGCAAATTGTTGTTAAAATAATTTATTAGGAAAATAGAAGTTGATTATTTAAAAATAAATTCTGGAGCTGATAAGAAATTAAATGTAAAAACTGAAAAATAATTCTTTTGAGAAAGAGTCTCACTATGTAACAGGCTGGCCTGGAACTCACTCTGTAGACCAGGCTGGACTCAAACTCACAGAGATCTGCCTGCCTCTGCCTTTTTAGTGTTAGGGTTAAAAGCACTTGCCACCATGCCTGTCAAAATCATTTTAAAAGCTAGAAATACATGAAAGAAACTTTTCTAAAAGTGCAGTAAGCTAATATCTGCTGATAAATAGGAAAGATATTTGCAGTAAATGTGACAATCCCCATGCTTCTATTTCCAGTGTATATTTACTTATTTTTTTTAAAGATTTATTTATTTATTATGTACACAGTGTTCTGCCTGCATATATGCCTGCAGGCTGGAAGAGGGCATCAGATTTCATTATGGATGGTTGAGAGCCACCATGTGGTTGCTGGGAATTGAACTCAGGACCTCTGGAAGAGCAGCCAGTGCTCTTAACCGCTGAGCCATCTCTCCAGCCCTATTTACTTATTCTTTAGTAAGAACATTAAAATTCTGATAGAAAGTAGGCAAAGATGTAGTGATTCATTGTACTGAATGTTAGTGATGATGCACATTTTCAAAATGCTTTATATTAGCTGGGAGGCAGTGGTACACACCTTTAATTCCAGCACTCAGGAGGCAGAGTCAGGTGGATCTCTGTGAGTTCGAGGCCAGCCTGGTCTACAGAGCGAGATCCAGGACAGGCACCAAAAGCTACACAGAGAAACCCACGTGGCTTGTGGCTTACCAGTACCTTACATCCCGCTTTGCAGTGCAGCGGCTGGCAGCATCTCTCTGCCTCAGCCTTCCACTTCCCAGAATTCTCCTCTCTCCATGTCCCACCTATACTTCCTGCCTGGCTACTGGCCAATCAGTGTTTTATTTATTAACCAATCAGAGCAACACATTTAACATACAGACCATCCCACAGCACATTCGTACTTATATTCTTTTTATTTCTTCATCTGCAATGTCCCCTGAGCCTTTGCAGGAGGAGAGTTGATATAAATGTCCCATCTCTAGTTGAGCACACACAGTCACTTATTCTCAGCACATTGAACAGCGATGGGTCTCTATATTAACCACTACCCACTATAAAAAGAAACTTCTCTGACCAAGGTTGAGACCAGCATAAATCTACAGTTATAAACAAATATTTAAAAAGAAGTTTCACAAAATGACCATTAAGCAAAATTAACAAGAGTCATCCCCATCCGAGGGTCAGTTAACAGTACCAGGGATGAATCCCTCTTGTAAAGCAGGCCTCAAATCCAATCAGCAAGTGGATGGTTGTTCTTATAACAGTTATGCCATATTGTACCCGTGGGCACATCTTACCTGTCAGTACTGGAGTATGCAGGACCCAAAGGTGTGTAAGATCACTGATATTTTTTCTCCCCCAGTAGCCTGCATAGCACATTCCAACACTATGAATGGTAGCCAGTAGTTCCTGGTCAGTTCAAGATTGATTTCTCATTGTCCTGAAATCAAAGTGTTTGATATTTTCAGCAATGGGTCTTACCATTTAGTTATGGTGGAAATTGAAGAGCAACAGTAACATACTATGTTTTTTGGATGCCTCTGGGGCCTCCCTGACCAATAATTCAGGGAAGTAACTTATGCCTGACATAGATTTTTATTTAATAATCCATTGTCCAACCTTGCAGGTTATCTCTGGTCAAACTGTTTGTTTGTTTGTTTGAGACAGGATTTCTCTGTGTAGGCCTGTGTAGCACGAATCTTAGAAGTTCTTATTAATAAAAATCAAACCTGGAGCTGGGTATTGGGGTGAATGCTGAAAGATTAGATTTAAAGTTCTTGTTTAAAAAAAAAAGACAATTACTAGTTTTAAATACTTTACATTGGATTGGATTTTTTAATATTGTATACAAATTATATATATTGAGATTGATATTGTTAGAAAATGCCATACATATATTTCTAATCTTGTTCAAGATATTGTACTTATACTGTTCATTTAACAATGTAATGCAATTTGCTGATCCTTGAATGTTATTATTACCAACTATTAGGATAAAAAGAAATGAAAGTTAGTAGTTAGACATTACAATAGAACTTGTAGTCATATTAGGTATGTTTTCAAGATTGAGCAGATATATTTAGATAGACAGGTCATCTTCAAACCCTTCAGAGATCTACAGAATATGGCATTGAAAATGTTTTAATAACTTAGAAAATTTTTCTTTTTTGTTATGACTATGAGACATGTTGGCTCCTGGCAGTACCAATCTACTTCAGAGAAAATATGGGCATTGAAGAAACTGCATATGGAGTTACCTTTCATTGTGGCAAAAGTTAGTCACTGGACAACAAAGTATCCTCGAATCAACTGCTGACAAACAGGACAAAATGGACAGACAGGACACGAAACAAAGGACTACCGATTCTTGCCAAAACAAGTGTGGTTGTGGCTTTATTAAAAGGCATTGTCTGAGGCCAGGACAATACGGCACCATCCCTGAAGTGGCCTTCACAATTCGGAAAAGGTACAGTGCCCTTTTCTTTGAAGGAAGCTGAACAGGCAGTGGGCCGATGGCTTCTGATGTGCAATGGAACAGCAGCTGAAACAGTTATTCTTGAAGAGTAACTAAACTCGTACCTCTCAATAGTAGAATGGCATTTAATAGAGGGATGTGGAGAAGAATGGGATGCCAAGATGAAGCCACACACACACAGCCAAGAAGAATGGACAGCTGAATTTAAAAAAATATCAACAATTTCCAGAATTTAAAATCCTGAATCATAACATGACACTAGTGGAATTCATGTGTTTCTGGTACATAGACTGCTCTCACCAAATGTGAGGTTGAACTGTTGACCTTGTGTACGTCCTACTTCACAAATGAGTCTGTCAGATACGCTAAGCCTATAGGCTGAAGATGATGCCCCAACACCGCCGAGAAACCTCAGGTGACTGTCCAGGCAGCTGGCTGTTTCTGTCAACTCACATTTTTTTTTTGGAAGCTGCTTGCGTGCACTTCCTGTTTTTATTTTTGTTAAGTAATATTTCCTTCTTGGGTCTCTGAGGGAGTTGAAGATTAGATAGTTATAGTTAAAGTTTAGATAGTTATAGTTTTCCTTGTTAAGAATTTTAGAAAAGAAACTCACTAAAGAGTAAGTGTATAAATTTGAAAGATGTTATAAGATAGTTCTGTTAGTAATATAAGTTAGGATAGAAAGTGAATCAGGTACATTTTGGACTTACCAAAATAGGATAGATAATGGAATTATTTTCTCTGAATTTGTCAAATGCAAATGGACTAGATATTGTTTAGGTATTTATTGCTTGTATATATGGTATATAGTAATTGTACTTTTGTATATAGGTTTTCTTATATTAGTTATAACTTTTTTCCTTTTTTCTTTTTATTAAAATAGAAAGGGGGAAATATGGTGATATTTTATTTGTACTGAAATGTGATTTTATTTGTATGTTAATAAATAAAGTTGCGGGGTTAGGGATTTAGCTCAGTGGTAGAGTGCTTGCCTAGCAAGCGCAAGGCCCTGGGTTTAGTCCTCAGCTCCAGAAAATTTAAAATAAATAAATAAATAAATAAATAAATAAATAAACTTGCCTGGGGTCAGAGCTAATAGCAAGCCATAGTAGAAGCCGGGCGGTGGTGGCGCACACCTTTAATCCTGATCACATAACAGGCAGATCTCTGTGTGTTCAAGGATACAGCTAGTATGGAGACACACACCTTTAATCTCAATACCAACCATAGAATACCTGGAGGTGTGTATAGACAGGGTTTACAACCAATGAGAAGGCAGAACAGAAAGTCAATAAAAAGACAGATACACAGGAAGTAGGTCTCTTTCTGAAGGGAAGAAAGACAGTGGCAGCAAAGGGTAAAAAAGGTTTTTAGTCTCAGCTCCTAGCTACTGCTCTGACCTCTTGGGCTTTTAACTCTGCATTTGACTCTGTGTTTCTTCTTTAATAAGACTGTTACATCTACAGGCCTGGGTGCCCTGGACTAGCTCTATAAACCAGGCTGGCCTTGAACCCAGAGATCCACATGCCTCTCAAATATCTTTTTTAAATTACATTTTTAAATTAGCTTACAAACTAGTAGATTTTCATAAGGCTTCTTCATACAGCCTTAGTTTTGGTTAATTTACTATTAATTAATGTACCATCAACATAGGAAGTCTTACCTCTTACTTCTAGTATCCCTCCACCCCTGTGTGTTCCAAACTCTACATAGAAAGACATTTTTCTAATAATGCACTATAGAATGCATAAAAATTTTCTAATAATGCACCCTGAAAATATAGTTTTGAGATAGCCTTTCTAATAAGAAAATTGGTGTCAAATACATTTGCACTCTATGTATCCACTTTCCTAAAGATATAAAAAGAAAGTTAAAATATGTGAACAGTACCTATCACATACATATATACAATGCTCAGTGGAGAGAAAACACAGCCCCAAGATGGCTGCCTGGATTCATGCATTGCTTTTTATTTCCTGGTCTGCATTTTTCTAGATTCATTGCTGATCCTCACATTACATTTGATAATAAAACATGATTTAAGATAAAATAGGTAAGAACTTGATTGGTATTCTTTAAATAAGCAAAGTAATGCTAATGGTAGGGCAGAGCCACTTTCTACCTAGAACACCCTGCTTCTTTGTTAAATACCTTCCCTTTCAAGCCTGTACAGGTCTACAGAGCTAACTTAACAGTTTCAACCAAGTTAATAGAGAAATTAAGTGGACACTGAGGGATTTGACTTAATCCCCTGCTGACAGGGAGTGTCATGACTAATGTCTAGGGGAGTAATTAGTGGCTTCTTCCCTTGGGTAATTGTTCATCTGTTTTGGGTTAGTCTGATTATGTGTAGATTTCCTGGTTTATTCCCTTTTGGAAAGGGCTAAGAAGTTGAACATTACTAAAGTTGTTGAGGATGGCTCATTAGGTGTTCCTCAACTGTATTTTGTTGTTTTAAGGCAAGGTCCCACTACATAATCTTGCATGGCCTGGAGCTCCTAATGTAAACCAGGCTGGCCTGGAACTCACAAAGATCCACCTGCCCCTGTCTCTGGAGTGCTGGGACTAAAGGTGTGTACCACCACATTGACCTTCAACTGGCTTTAATAAGATAAATATCCACTTAGCTTTTGAGCTGTGATTACCTGTGACATTTTAGGCAGGACCAAAGTCATGGACAGAGTCCAGTCATCTGTTTCTCACATTTAGGAAGTGATAGAAGTAGGCAAGGTCAAGTACCATGGACTGTCTGCAGAGGGCTATGAAGTTTGAGACTGAGTGAAGTAGAATTGCAGGTAGCCTATTCCATTGCAGACAGAAAGCCTAAGGCTGCTGTGTTTATGCAGCTCCTGGAAGATCTCTTCCCAGTGCCTTAGGCCTTGGCTCTCCCTAAAGGAGATCTTGAGACAAGACTTGAATGCAGATAATTTATTTGGATGAGGGTTGCCGGAAGCACTGGGAAAGTAACCATGGAGGGAATGGTAGAAGCCTTTATACAGGTAGGCAGGTGACAGTTACCAGTTCTGCTGTAGCTCCTCAGGAACTATGCATAACACAACCAATAATTATTATACTACCTAGGGGCATGGAAACCGGCATACTTATCCACCAATTCTTGACCCTTAATGGTTAAAGTTTGTGCCTTGGGTATTAACTCTAATTTCCTTGTGCTGGTTAGTGGCCCTGCAGGCCAGAGACTGCCTAGGGCACAAAGATATAAGAAGCCATGGGTGGAGTTATAGATGACTGTCTGCAAGTGTCCCCTGAGGTTATTCCTAGAGTCTGCTATATCAGGCCATCTCAGAGTGTTCTTACTAGGACCTGCTCACCCTTAAGCTTTCTACCTCCATTATCTATTCTGTAGTACTGGGTTCTCTGGTTTTTATTTATCCATCCATCCATCCATCCATCCACTTAGACAACAATTTTAATCATGAAGGAAGGATAATACCGAGAGAGAGAGAGAGAGAGAGAGAGAGAGAGAGAGAGAGAGAGAGAATATAAAGTTTCTAGAAATTACAATGTGAATATTTTGAAGTTTGCTTCCATTTAACCAGATGAAATGAAGAGGCTAACCACTAGAGAGTGTGAAAAACACACACATGAGAAATGCAGTAAAAGTATTTTAAGTTAAGCAAACCCACCAGGCCCTATTCATGTGCAAGGCTGTCAGTATTGAGAGGGGATGGTGACAGTGGCATCACATTCATCAGTGTTACCTTTACCATAGCATGGAATGGAATATAAGAGGGAATCTAATATGCAATATTATTATGCTTTGACCATGTCCTCCAATGTTGCAGGTATCACAAGCTTGATCCCTAGTGTAGGAATGTTGAGAGGTAATGGGACCTTTACTAGGTGGGGCTGGGTGGGGGTGTTAGGTAGGTCATGGGCCTCCAGAGTCTCTCTAGCTTCCTGTCTTACCCTGTGATCTCTCTCACCACCATGTTTCTTTCATGGTGTTACCTGCCTTGAGGTGACACAGTTGTGGAGCCTTTGTCTAAACTAGCACTACACTGTTTAGATGTAAACCTCCCACACTGTGTGCTAAGTAAACTCCTTTTCTTTATCAGTTAACCAGCCTCAGGTACTTCATTATAGTAATGGAAAACAAACTGGCACAAGTCTAAGGCCAAGGGGACAGCAGTTCACGGCAGCGTGTCTGCCTGTGTAAGACGACACCAAAGTCAAGTCTGCCGGTTTCAGACTCGAAATGACTTCATTAGAGCAGGAAGCTGGCCCGAGAGACTGCAGGCTGCAGCTTGTCACAGGGAAAGGGATGGATTTGGACAACAAGCAGGGTTTGGGTCACCTGATTCCAAAGTGGGAGGAAGTGAAAGAACCACAGAGACCACACCAAGGACAGCCTAAGTCAGGAAGCCTGGCGCCAAATCTCTAGCCGACTTGGGGAAATTACTGGATCACTCTGAGCCCCACTTGTCCCACCTCTTGCCTGAGCATTTTAGGTTCCAAATGAAAACAATGACCACTATGTTATGCTGGTTTTTCTCCACTTGCTTTTCATGGATCCAATTCTCTTTACTAATTTATGCCCCAAGAGCATGACCTCTCGGATTAGCGTCCCCCAGCGCCCTCTGCCCGCCAGTTGGGTGTGGCGAGTGGGTGCTGCCTGAGGCAGGAGAGAAACCCAGGCATTCTTACCTTTCTCCTGGCCCGACTGTCTTATACTCTGGTCCAGCCTCAACATATAGCTATGTCCCTTTAATGCCATCCTGTGACACCAGCTCCTACCAGACTCTTTTTGCCTTGCTCCTCCAGGTCTGGGCCATTGAAGACTACTCACTGTTGCTATACCTTGGGCCCCTTACCTTCTCATGTAGGTAGGACCCTTTGTCCTTCCCTCACCTCTGTGAATGTTCCTTTAATGAATTCCCTCTGGTTCACCCTGTGGTCCTCTGGATGTAGGCTGGCATCTGCAGTAGAGAGGGGCTACAGGATGAAATGGCTGTTCCTCTGAGATGCTTGGCATGTGACCTGGGACTTAGGAAGTACCTCAGAACCGTTCATTACTGATGGTATTATTATAACTTCTCCCAGCACCCATGAACCGCACTGATTTATGACAAATGCAGAGCTGCTTGTGGTGGTGGGGTGATGTTGCAGAGCATCACGACACTCATGGGGACAGAGAACTGGGTCTCAAGAGCTGAGCCCAGGACCAAAATCCACATTGTAGGGAGATTCTACTCTGTTACTTTGGGCACTGTGTCAAACGCGATTTAGTGCAAATACAGCTTGGCATGGACCAAGGCGGCTTAAAGCTGGCAGGGCACATTATGTAATCTGGCTTATGAAAAAAAATCCCAACTGATCAGATTAAAATTCACTTTTATCTAATACCTTAGAGTCATTTGGTCTGAGTTCTTATCCTTAAACAGCAGGTAATCCGGTGAAAACTCCTGTTTTCTAAAACACACTAGCATTTTTGATAATTCTTGGCAAACCAGTTAGTCTCCCAGCATTCATTTTGGGAGGTGGCCCTCTGGCTTTGCTGATAGTGGGCACATAGAAAGACTCGAGTAATGGCCACCCCTTGAGAAACAATAGTCTGCAGCAAACACACTCACCTTCAGTCTCCTTGCTGCTATCACTGTTTTTCAACCCTCAGGATGGAATGTGCATACATTTGCAGTATGATTATCACATAAGATACAGCTGATATGCTCCAGGCACAATTCCAATCACTGGTACAGGTCTTATGTACTGAAGTCTAATTTGAATTCACTATTTAAAAACAGCAATATGAAAACAGTTTAGTATTTAGTAACTTTGCCTTTAGTGGGGAAAGCACACTGTACTGACTGGATTTGTGTGTTAACTTGACACAAGCTAGAGTCATCAGAGGAAGGAGTCTCAGTTGAGGAAATGCCTTCATGAGTCCTAGCTGTGAGGCATTTTCTCAATTAGTGATCAATGGGGGAGGGCCCAGCCCACGATTGGTGGTGCCATCCCTGGGCAGGTGGTTCTGGGTTCTATAAGGTAGCAGACTGAGCAAGCATGGAAAGCAAGCCAGCAACTAGCTCCCCTCCATGGCTTTTGCATCAGCTCCTGCCTCCGGATTCCTGCCCTGTTTGAGTTCCTGTCCTGACTTCCTTTGGTGATGAACAACAATGTGGAAGTGTAAGCTGAAATAAACCCTTTCCTCCCCAACTTCATTTTTCATCATGATGTATCATTGCAGCAATAGAAACCTTAACACAGACACACATCCAAGCAAACCTCTCTGCAGACCTCTCTTCTGGGGCGGGGGGCGGGGAGCGACAGGGCAGCTCTCCCAGTTTGTCCTTGGTTCTCTGTGGTAATGTTGGAACTGGACAAGCATCTTTGTGGAGAGTTAAGGGAAGAGTCGGAAGCTCAGAGATCTCACAGAAAGGTCACTATACAGGCTTGCCACCTCCAGAAGAAAGTTGTACACAAAGGACCTACTGAATGGCAAATTACCAAATCCGTGGCAAATTACCAAACACGTGGGATTCTGAGCCAGTGTAGAATTTCAGAATAATCTTCCCTTTTGGACTAGTTGTGAATTAGTCATAAATAAAGGGACTTGGTTTCAGGCCACTTGTCTTTTCACATGTATACTTACGTTTGAATGACATAATAGTCAGACACATTTATAGGGTATGGTGTGACACTTCAGTACAAGTGTATGATGAGTAATGAAAGGGTCGGAGGACTGGCATGCTTGTCACTTCAAACACCGATTGTTTCTTCATGTTGGGGACATTTAAAATCTGTCTACTAGTTATTGTGTAGTATATACTTAACTACTGTCAACCACAGTCACCACGCTGTGTGTTAGAGCATCAGAATTCAGTCTCATCCAATGGCAGCCTGGTACCATTAACCAACCTGTCTACACTCCCTCTCCACCCACCTTTCTGCTTGAATTTTTATTTTATTTGTTATTGTTTCTTTGATAGCTCAGGCTGGCCTCAGATCTACTATGTAACCAAGGATGGCCTTAATTTCTGATCCTCATGCCTCTACCTACCTGTTCTCCCTCCTGTGGCCTCTATTAATTATGTTTTCCTTTCCTTTGAGGCTAGGGCCTTGAACGTGCTAGGCTGGCACTTTGTCACTGAGCTGTGTCACCGGCCTGATTTTTCAAATTGTAACACCAAAGGCTTTGAGAAAAAATCCAGAGGGAGAAATCTTGATGGAACATGAACCTGGGTTTTCATTTTGGCTTCCTGGCTCAGTCCCTTAGCAGTTGCAGGATTAGGATTTGGGGGAAAATTCCTTCTCTCAGACTGAGTTTCCTCGAAGGCGGTGTGGATTCATGGATGATGAAGGGTTGTCTGGGCCCGGGAAGCTACCTACTGTGGCCTGGCCTAAAGAGAGGGCTCCGTGCACAGTCCCTACCATCAGTGTTATTTTTGCTGCCACTATGGTTACCGTTCCCCTCCCCTCCCTATTGGCTGCAGATCGGCCTCTGGCCCTTCCATTTTGAGTTTATCCCATGAAAAGTCACTATGCTGCCAATAAAGGAAATGCCTGGCGCCCTATTCTTAGAGATTGTTCAGGACTAGGAACCAGTACAAACTGTGAGTTTACTCAAGCGAGAGGTCTTAGACTGCCTCCTCTAACTGGCTCAGAGAGGAGCTCAGGCTTTGTCAGCTGAGCCTTTGAGATGTAGCTGGCTGTGGATGAATAAAGGCCTGCCAAGGCAAAGGTACTGTGCAAATTCCTTAGAGTGCTCTCCCATTTCCTCCACAATGGCATCTCCACCCCAGTTCTCACCCTCAATAATCAGATCTGTGGGATTCAGCCAGAGCTGAGTGTTAAGGCGAGAATACCACCCTGTCCCCCTCATTGGCAGCTTCTCAATGGTAGTTGTATGTGAGCCTTGCAACCCCCACACATGGGACTGAGGGGCTGGAGTGGGTCCCATCTGAGCTGAGGGAGGTCAGATCCTGTCTTAGCAGAGAACAGGCAGAACCACTCCAGGGGAATACAAAACAGACAGACAAGTGCTTCTGCATAGTGATCCCCTCCAAAAGAGAACTCAAGCCTGAGGAAAACTTGGCCCATTTTTAACGACATCCTGTTAAGGGAGGGCCAGAATTCAGGAGTTGAGAGGTACTTTAAAACAAATAAAAAGCCACTCCTGAAAGTGTGCTAGAACTGAAGAAGCCAATTCACTGCCTGGCATGTTGGAAAGACATTGTGGAGAGGGCTTCCTATTTCTGTCCATCACTGGGTGGCATCTTATTTCTTGGAGATTTTTTGAATCCTCAAGGGACTGGCTCCTACTATTGGTACCCAGATCTCATCTGTTTGTGCTGTCTGTGTAGAAGTCTCTGTCCCCTTTTTTGAGACAGGGTTGCATGTCGTACCCCTGCTTCAGACTAACAAGTGCTGGGATCCTACGTGTGTGCCACCATGTCTGGCTGGAATCACACATCTTAACATAGCTGAACTATGCAGAGAAAGGGAAGCCTCCTTCATTGTTTGACCTTGGTCCCACCCACCTCTGAGTAAGAAATAACAATAAACTTTGAATTATTTCAATCTAATCATTTATTGTCCTATATGCTCCATCTTACAGATTTTTTTCCCCCTATCATCTGCTTCCTTCTTTGAGATCATGGCAAGATTTGATTCATGAAATAAGGCTCAGTGGGTTATATGGCAGAAAAGAGGGGAGGTTCTGGGGAGGGTGTCTTCCAGTTCTTCCTTGGGTGATGGACTTTGTAGTCCTGGCTCCTGGATGCCTTGATGGCTTGTGAGACATCAGTCAGTGGTTGGAGGGCTCATTTCCTGTGCATAGCGGTTATCAACTTTCTTTCTCTGGCTGACTAGCCTGCCATTAGCTCCACCTGACTGTAGACCCTCAAGCCCAGCCAAGTCCTCCAGCCATCTGCTGCGCTGAGCATCCATCCCAGCCTCTGCTAAAATCACATTGGACCCATGAGGAACCTGGGAGAACTATGTGTCTGTGTCTCTTGACGACAGCCACAATGTGGCAGCTGTGACCTTGACACAAAGATGAAAGTGCAAATTGTATCAGAAGGTGAAGCTGGGAAACACTAGCAAGGAGTAAGGAAGTAAAGTGGGAAAGAGGAGCCTTTAAGTATGCAACTGTGGCAGCTGGAGCTTAATTGCCCAGGAGAACTCTTGAGAAGCCATGTAGAACGTGCCCCAGAATTATGAGCATGTTGATAACTCTTGCAGTTAATCATAAAAAGTAATTAAAATAGGTGTGCAGAACAGTTAGCAGAGACCCCACTAGGTGTAAACACACCTTTGCTCCCCCAGAAACCCACTTGCTCCCAAACATCATATCAGAGCTTTCCATGGTGTCGTAGTTTGAATAGGATGTCCACATAAGTATTTGAATACTTGGTCCACAGTTGGTGGAACTATTTAGGAAGGATTAGGATTAGGAAGTATGGCCTTGGTGGAGGAAGTGTGTCATTGGGTAGGCTTCGAGGTTTTAAAAGTCTCTCTCCCTCTCCTTCTTTCTCTCCCTCCCTCCATCATGGTTGTGGATTAAGATATGAGGTCTTAGCTATCCTTCACTCCACTATCACGGACTCTAACCCTCGGTAACTGTGTGTCAAATTAAATACTTTCTTTGATAAGTTGCTTGGCCCTGGTGTTTTATCACAGCAATAGAAGAGTAACTAAGACCATGTGGCTTCTTTTTTTTTTAATATTTATTTATTTATTATGCATACAGTGTTCTGCCTGCATAAATCCCTGCAGGCCAGAAGAGGGCACCAGGTTTCATTACAGATGGTTATAAACCATCATGTGGTTGCTGGGAATTGAACTCAGGACCTCTGGAAGAACAGCCAGTGCTCTTAACCTCTGAACCATCTCTCCAGCCCCCCAATGTGGCTTCTTTGCCCCGCTTTTCTTTCATGACTTGGACCAGTTTTTTTGTATTCCTCTTCTCCCTTTCTCATTCTTAACATTCAGCTCTTTTCTTGCTAAGCAAGTTCATCCCCATGCAGTTAACAGGCAAAACACCAGAGCCTCTTCAAACACGATGGCACTGAGATCTATTGGGGTACACCTTTCACCCCACTGGTGTACAGGCTGGTGCAGTCTGTGTTAGCTGGGTCTGGCAGCACAGACCTGTAATCCCAGCACAGGAGGCAGAGCTGGCTTAAGAGAACACCAGCTATGAGAACACCCTGTTCTCAAACAAAGCAAAACTTTGTTGGTTCAAATGTTTTAGAAAGCCCAGTAGTGTAAGTGAATACAGTGGATTGCTTCTTGGTGAGTGGAGAAAGGCAGAACCTAGCAGGTGAGAGACAGAGAGCCCTCAACAAAGGAAGCATGGGGCTTCTATTCAGGCAGCCTATACAAATTCATTTAAGGGGGAGCCAGTTCCTGAGAATGCCCATTTAAGTACTGCATTCCCAAGCATGCTCAGTTTAAGATTACAATTTAAGAAGGCAAAACAGAAGATAACATTGGGGGTATGCTTAACTTGGAGTACATGTAGGCAGGTATGACTCTGGCTATACTCAACTTGTACCATAATATTTTAGCTAAAAATAAGGGATAATTTTACAGTGTGTTAATAAAGGCACCCCCCCTCCAAAGATATCTGTGTCACTTAGCATCTAACAATAGAATCAGATGAGTAAGTATGTGTTAGTTTGATAATAGAAAGAGTTGTTAAGGATTTTAGTAAAAATGCAAATGTGTTTGGCCACTGCAGAACATTCTGAAGTCTACGGTTCAGACTTCACCTGCTAACAATGCTACTGTTGCAGACATCAGACCTTCCGGAAACCAAGCACGCACTTGGAAAGTTGGAGAACTCATCCTTGTTGCTGGCAGGCCCAGCCAGCAGGCCTAGTGCTAATGCTCTGGGGAGAGACAGGGCTCCGATGCAGTTAGTCTTTGTTTTTCAACATTTATAGGCTATACCACATCACATCTGACCTTCTCTTATGGGTGGACTAAGGGTTTGAAGTTTAGCCAACACAGCTAAGGTCCATGAGCAAGCATGTTTACAGAAGCAGAGACAGTGAGGCTAGAACAGCTGTTTTAGAACTGTTTCTCAAGGGGAGAAGGTGTTATCTGAGGTAGAAAGTAATGGAGATTTCAGAAGCAAGACACAGATTATATTATTCACAGCTTCCAGTGCAGTAAGAAATTCTAATTCATGTTAATTCTCCTATCACAATGTCTACATGTCCACCACAGAGAAACTCTCTCAGATGAGCCAAATGCTATTCATCACTTTGTCTTTTTATTAGCAGAGAACTGGAAGAAAATCTAAATAACCACAAGTACCAGGACTATATAAGTGAAAGATGAAATATGTGTAATGGAAAAATGACATAGCAGTGAACAGAATGAACTAGGGTGCTCTACAGTAGCAGAGATAGGTCTAAATAAATGGTTGACAAAACAAACAAACAAACAAACAACAACCAGCAACAGTCGGCCATTGGCATGGTTTTAGCCTTATGGTTTCTTCTTTTCTAAAATATTATGAGTCAAATTATACAATATGTGGCTTTTTAAGGCTGGCATCTTCCACTTAGTTTAACACATTTTTGCATCCATCCACTCTGAAGGTATCAGTACTTTCTTTTTATTGCTTAAATATGTTAGCAATTTATTAGATATATTTGTGCATATATTATATATATATCATATATAAATATACCCTTTAAAAAATACACATCTGGAAAGACAGAAAACAAACCCCACAATAATGTGCTTTGGAAGGATGGTGGGAGCCAGAGCTGAGAAGGGAATGGTTAAATGACCTGCTTTATCTTTAGAGTTAAAATTTAGAAACAAATCGAATTCTGTTGTACATGTGTGATTTTTTTAAAAAATTATATTTAGTAATAGGAAGAGGTAGGTGATAATTACATTGGTTATGTAAGAGAATATTCCTTGTATCCGTGTGTGTGTGTGTGTGTGTGTGTGTGTGTGTGTGTGTGTGTGTAAGAGCAAATAAGCAAGAGGGCACTGCAGGGGAGAGGAGGAAGCCTTTTACTTGATTAAAAACTTGAGAATGATGGAGACAAATGCTAGGCGTGAGAGAGGCAAATGCTAACTCCCATTAAAAGGGAAAGAGACAATAGCAGCATTTACATGCCAAGCTGAAAATAGAAAAGAGAGGGAAGGAGACAGGGCCTTATCCTCCAGAGACAATCTGAGGACAAGGCGGGCTCTACCACCAGGCAGGAAAAGTATGATGAGCCAGTGCGGTGCCACTTTGCAGCTCGGGGTCTAGCCGGTCTGGCTATATGCCCAAAAGATGATTGAGTTCTCATCCTGTTCCTCTACCTGTGATGGATGGCTGGGATCCTTGGCTTCAAATTCGTTTGAAGCTAAGTGATATGAATGATGCTCAGGGGAACCCTCAGACCTAGTAACCAGGACAGGCAGTTTGTGTAGGATGATGGAGGACTGTTATGTCTACCTTTCTGCTGATAGCTCCAACATTTGTTAAAATCCAGATCAGTCATTGCTACTCTACTCTATCTCCTTTTCTCCTCAGTTCAAACATTCAAGAAAACCCAGCTCTCCTGCCTTCAGTCTTCCCGAGTCATCACTCTTCCCAGTATCTGCTGTCCTAGATGAGGAAGCTGTTACTGTTTAGCAAACTTCTTCCCCGAGTCTTTCCCTGTTTATTGCTTTCTGCACATTGCTCATTGCTCTCAGTCATCCCAACCCCTCCTCCAGACTCTACTACAGCCTCCCACTGGCGACCACACTAGTCTACTTTCTGATGATCATTAGAATTTCCCATGTCCAAGAAATCACTGCTGCCTTACATGGTAGCACCTGCCTTTAGTCCCATCACTTGGGAGGCAGAGGCTGGTGGTTCTTTGTGAGTTCAAGGCCACCCTGGTGTGCATAGTGAGTTCTGTGAGGCCAGGGCTACATAGTGAGACTCTGTCTCAAAAGTAAACAAGTAAATGAATAAATAAACCACCACCCTGTATTTTTGTTCCCCTTCAAAGAAATATATCCATCATTTCCACTCATCACCCCTTGAGCCCAGTAACCACTGACCTCTTTGATTTTAGTTTCTCCACTCTGCCCTACATTCCATCTCTTTACTAATCTTGTTTAAATATCATTTCGGCTGCCACACCTCATCTCAAGAATGCACAGTGGCTTACCACTACATATCACATCAAATCTGAACCTTGCCTGCCTGTTGTCACCTAGTCCCACACATGAATTTTCCCATGCACCCTTACCTTTCTTCAAAATCTTTCTTCTTTCTGTTCTACAAATATCATAAGCTTGTCCTAACTGCAGTCCTTTGCTTAGTCAGTACTTGCTTAATTTCTTAAGGTCTTGCATGGCTATCTGTCCATTCTATGTTAGAAACAGGGTGTTAGGAGAAATAGGTCAAATTCTACATGGGCAAGCTATAGCTAAAAGTCCACGAAGGCCCTTAGAAAAACTGGGCATCAGTGTCCTGAATACAGATGGGAGTGAGAACTCATTACACAAAATGATGCCCTGTGCTCTAGGAGAACAGGCAATGAGGTCCAAGCTTGGGAAACAAGTCCATAGCAGAAGACTTTAGATTCCAGAAGAGATGCAGGCATCTCAAGCTTTGACAGTGCTAATAAGTTATAGGTTCAGATTACAAGGAAAATGAGCCTGGGAAAAACAAGGCAGGAGGCTGGTAGCAGAATTGTCAGCAATGAGCATGGCAGAGTTATCACTACGGAGTTGAGTTGGCTCTCCATGTCTTGTGGGTATGCATGAGCTCTGTGTAGATAGTCTCCAGTGATCGCCATCACACTTTCCTTCCCATAGTCTCCACTGATCACCACCATACATTCCTTTCTGAAGTCTTCATTGATCAGCATCATACATTCCTTTCCTTCCCTTTATACATATCCCCCTGCTATAGAAAGATGGTGTTCATTTCTCTTATCCTTGTACCTGGACTGCCTTTGTGACCATTTTGGCTAATAGAACATGTAGCAAAGCCGATGACCTGAGACTTTTGTTAAATGGCTCTGCAGCTTTTGCTTCCTTCTTCCTAGAACACAGGTACCTGTCTAAGGAGTTCAGCTCACACGGAGAATGGGGACATCTAATCTATGGCCCCATTTTAGCTCCCAGCTGACAAGCAACCTTAACTACCAGTTCTCCACAGGAGACAGCCAACTCAGTCAAGGGTCCATAGAGCTGGCAAGAACAACTCACAGATCACACAGGTGGTCCAAAAATAATAAAATAGTTGTAGGTTGTAAGCTACTGGATTTTGAGATGGTTTGTTTTACATTGAAATATATAACTAAAACAAACATTTAACTTCTTGGCTTATAATATAAGCTCTCTCATTTATGATACCTGCTGTGCTGATAGCCCAAAGACACCATCTGGCATGCTCTTATGGGAACACTAATTCCTCAATGACTTGGGTTCATATTGGTAAGTCCTTTCTGATAGAAGCAGAATGGATTGTCTCACTTATTAATTAGTTATATTCCATTCAGTGCTTTAAGATATCTTTAATAGTTTGATATTTTATGAGCCAATCTCATGTACTCTTCTAACAAGCCCATATTTAATCTTGTTTCTCTTCATTGCACTATATACTGATAGGTTGAAAGTTCAATTCCAAATATTCCCTCATGCTTATGAGATTGTCTTAAATACAGCTCAAGGAGTCAAGAGACATGCTGTGAAATACTCCCTATGTATACTGTAAAGATTTGTCACTCAAATTGATTTAATAAAACACTGATTGGCCAATAGCCAGGCAAAAAGTATAGGTGGGAGAGCCAAACTGAGAATGCTGGGAAGACGAAGGGTGGAGTCAGAGGAGATGCCAGCCAGCCTCCAAGGAAGCAGGACATATAGAATATGAGGTAACAAGCCATGAGCCACATGGCAAAGCATAGATAAGAAATATGGGTTAATTTAAGTGTAAGAGTTAGATAGTAACAAGCCCGAGTTATTGGCCCAGAATTTATAATTAATATTAAGCCTCGATTATTTGGGAACTAGCGGTTGGGTTAGAAATTTCCACCAATAGAGTCATTATCCCTGTAATTCCTGTATTATGTTAGCCATCTAATGCTTCATTTGGTAATCAAACAAAAAGCCACAAGCACACTCAAAGTGGTAAAGAGGTACTAAGTCTCCTTTATCAGGATCTACCTGGGTAAATTGATAGAGCTAGAAAAGATCATACTGAGTGAGGTAATCCAGATCTGGAAAGATAAACATTGCATGTTCTCCTTTCTCCCTCATCTATGGTTCCAGGCTCCAGTTCTTCAGATGTGACTATATAACCTGGAGGAACTGCAGAAACCAGGAACATGAAAGGAGACCATGGAGGCAGGGAGGGCAATAGAAAAGAGAGAACAGGGAACAAGTGATTTGAAGGGGGAAATGAGAAAAAATGGGGGTGCTTTAATTAGGGAAGAGGAGAGAGAGAAATACAGAAGGAAGGAGGGTAAAATAACATGTAGGTGAGGATGTCTGAAAAAGTCACACAGCATCATATTATTATCTAGCTACCTAAAATTACATGTACTATATAGAAGTCTGTGTATACACACATATACATATATAGTTCAAGTGAAAATTTCCCACCTATGCTAACAATGCTGACAAGAGCCAAGGACAATCTAATAAAAACCAACACCAGGCAGGAGAAGCCCTCTTTGGAGTTGTTTGTCTGGGTTGTCCAAGAGACTCCCAAAACATTGTAGGTTATTGCTCTTCCCCTTGGTTGCCTCCTAGATGGGGAAGATAGGTCCTCACTGGTGCTTATGCCATGCACTTTGGAAATAGGATCCAGAGGACCTAGATCTGACCTGAGAGCCTCTTTCCTGACAGCTAGCTAACATGGTACCAGAAGGCCCCGTGCAAGCTTCTAAGGAATGGAAGCCACTGTAGTCCTACTATTGTCTGTGAACCACCATGATCAGCATAGTACATCTATCTTGGTGACAACCAACAGCTCTCCAGTTGGACTTAATTCCTGCTCAACAAGAGGGAAACCATGTCTGGTACTAGAAACGTAACCAACTCCCTAGGAATAGAGAAATCATGGATCTTGGAGGAGAACCTACAATTGACGCTTTACTAAATGAGCACAATCCCTAACTACATTCTAAACATTTGTCCTTATACCCACAGATAAGGTGGATGTAAGTCCTCATCCTTCAACGAGGAACCTTTTCTTTATAACAGACAAAGGCCATTACTAAGAACCACAACCAATCAAAATGCAGAGAACAAGAGAGCTTGTATGATGCTCAGTTCCTACTGATACATCTACAACACAATTCCTGCACCTAAGGCTCAGGGGTCATCATGGAAGGGGGTGTGGCAGAAAGATTGTGAGAGCCAGAGGGACAGGAAATTTGCTGTGAGATTGTGTCTCCCAGAAGTGTCAGAGAAGCTACACCCTTTAAGTCTCATGTCTGCCGAAAAAAAGACCTGAACAATGACAGTACCAACAGACATGATAACATGAAAGGGGGAGAGCTCAGAGGCTTCAACCTTCATCAAAGGACTATAGGCAACTGAGGAGTACTGAGACTGGGAGACATTGTTTTCCCTCAGGAAGAGCCCCTAACTGGTTATCTAGTACCTAGGGATCAGCCCAAAAATCTTCAAATCATATGCATACAAACACAATTATATGGACTAAGCTGGTTGCTCTTATATATTTAGGAGTGTGTGCGCGCACAACAATTAAAGAAAAAAGAGCATGAATTGGAGAGAGAATGGGGGTACATGGGAGGGGTTAGAAGGAGGAAAGAGAAGGGTAAATGATACAATTTCAAAAAATCAAAAAAAAAATGTTTAAATGTGTTCAGTTTAAGAGAGGTTCATAGCAGTGAAAATAGATAATGGAATGAGATATGAGCCAAAACCTGCCTCAGAAGGGAGAGGAATCAAGACTTATTTCTAATGCCAGCACAGACAGTCATAAATCCTTCAAAAACTGAATACATTTTCCAATGTTATAATTGTCTTCTCTTGTCTCATTGACTAGGTTCATCAAACTTGCAGTGGGGCCACGGGAAGCAAATGAGGCCATCATGATCGCACAGATTTGTCCTTGGGCATCTAAATGACTTCGCATACAGTCTTTTCTAGAATCCAAATATAGTTAGAAGATCAGCATATTGCCAGTATCAGAGTATTTTAATTTTGGGCTTATCCAGACATAGTACAGAGTCTGAGCAGTATAGGTACTAAGTCATAGAGAACAGGATCAGTTTAATCTAAACACAGTGACTGTTTATGAGATAAGGGAAAAACAGGTTCTACTACAATAAAGGTAAGCAGACTCTCGAACTTATGAATTATAATTAGGGATGGTTGAACCTGTTTGATCAAAGAACTTGCCAATTCTTTAATCCAAAATGCTTTGTTGGAGATCTTGACACCACCAGTATCAAGATACCACTCCTGGTGACTCCAAACTGTTGGAAGGCAGCTATGGTCATCACTAAACCACCAACACAGATGACTTTAAACCATTGGAATGCCAAAACCAATACTTCCGGTTCTTCAGCACTTGAAGAATTTCAGATGAATGAAAAGTGGGGTGAATATAGTATTAAGGCTGCTTAAAATATGTTATATAAATAGTGGTGAGGGTATACAAAGACTCAGGTTACAGATTATACAGACAACTTTATTGTTGGGATTAGGATCATACACAGCTTGAGAGCATGGACAAGGGCAAGATGGAGCTCTTGAAGGTCATGAGTATATGTTGGATCAAAACTGATAAGGTAGTTGATTTCCTGAAACCCATGCTGTGATCCTGATAGGCAAGTCACCTACTCCCCTGAGTCTGGTTTTTGCCTCTATAGAAATAGAAAATGATGATATCTGTCCTGCTGACCTCACAGGATGTCATAAAACTCCACTGAGCTAATATATAACGAAGCAAAATAAGAAGTTCTAAAAAAAAGTGTAGGATTGCAGCTATGATACCAGCATAGACAATCATAAATAAAAAAGAAAACATCGGGCCAGTATGTAAATCAAATGACTGGAGGAAGAAATAAATACATAATTGATATCATGTGAGTCATGGAAACTGATTTACGAGTTTAAGTGAAAACTGATAAGCAAGATGCATCTTCTCAGTAGTTGAAAAGGCTTAATGAGAGATTGGCTTTTTAGAGGCTTTAAGGAAGGGAAGGAGACAACTGCATGGCAGGGAGAAAAGAGGGCACATCAGATTAACTGAAAGTCGGGAGACATTGCGTGTACTAACACAGAAATAAGGAAGAGATGGCTGGCTGAACGGAGGGAGGAGCATCAGGCAACGGAAGGCTGTGTGCCAGTAGTAACAGAGAGTTGCTGTTGAAACTCAATCTAATTTAAACTCCATAGACCACCCTATGAAGTTGGGATGGTTTGCTGAGCAGGAAACTGAGCTTGGAGAGCCTACATAGATCAAGGCTGCACACTGGTAGACTGAACCTAGATTAAAAAGTGATTTTTCTGAAACCAGCATTTATGTTCTCCCTCCTTCGTCACAGGTCAAGATTTATAAAGAACTGGGCCCCAGAAGTTCCAATGCTCACAGGGGTGGAGTCATGGAATGGTCTGGACAGTGGGTAAAGACCTCCTCCTCTAAACTTCCTGTTGGTGTTTTGTTTTTATATAATGTTTATGTTTGTTTACTGAATTGGTGGTGTGTATGTGGGAGGGGGGCATATGTCTACACTGCATTGCGGAAGTAAAAGGACAACTTGTGAGAGTCGGGTCTCTCCTTCCACTGTGTGTCTCTGGGATGGAACTCAGGTTGTCAGTCTCGGTGGCAGGCACCTTTACCTGCTGAGCTATCTCATCAGCTTATTTACTTGTTAAGTAATATATCCCAGGCTGGCCTTGAATTTGCTATGTAGCCAAGGATGATCTGGACCTTCTAGTCCTCCTACCTCCAACTCTCATCTGCTAAGATTACAGCTGTGTACCATCATATCCTGTTCACGTGCTGCTACAGACTGAACCCAGGAACTCCTGCATGCTAGGCAAGCACTCTGCTGAGCTATATACCTTGCCCTCGTTTTTTGTTTTTAATGACCCAATTTACTTCAAATTACTTTAGTATGTTTATCTCCTAAATCATTAAACTTCTTTCTCATAATCCAACAAAAAGGAGATGAAGATAATTGTACTCAGGTTAGCCTGTCTTTAAAAAAATTTTATTTTATTTTTAATTTTGTGTCTGTGTAGGTGTCTGAGGAGAACAGAGATGTCAGATCCCTCCTGGAGCTGGAATCATATGTGGTTGTGAGTCCTCCGTCATGGCTGCTGAGGGAGGACCTAACTTGGGTTCTGTGGAAGAACAGTATATACTCTTACCCACTGAGCCACTTCCCCAGCCTCTAATTTGTCTTTTTAAGTACACAAGAAATAACCTCTTAGCTATCCCCTTCTTCTCCACCCAAAGAACCTCCTCTGTAAATAAACACATTCCCGGCACCAGAGTTGTGGCATGACCAGAATTACGGGATAATTAACAATAGGAAATGATATTGCAAATACAGCTGCGGGCATAATGCACACAAGAGCTTTGTCAAATTCTTCTTATGAAACTTCCTGTTACAAACATCCTCTCAAAACTGGGACGTGCTGCCTGCCATTTTCCAAAACACATCATCAGGGAGAAGTAGAGAGCCCTGCTTCTCATTATAATTAATTGGCCATAATAGGAACTTTAAACAATTGGAATCATGATGTAAGTTATGACATGTGCTTCCTTTGATGAAATCTTCCCTGAGCTACAGGAAATAGGTCAATAAGGAAGTATATGTGCACCAGACACACAAGATGGACTGAAAAGACCAGTTGCAGATTCTCCACTAATAACTTACCCCTGCTGTATCCCTACCAGGTGAGACCTCAAAGAATTAAGAATTTGTTGCCAAGGAAAATAAGGTCACTTGGGACCTAAAACCCAAGTCTCAAAACACAGAAGACTATGGGAATGGAGAGATGGTTTGGTGGTTAAGAGTACTGACTGTTCTTCCAGAGGACCTGGGTTCAATTCCCAGCACCTGTTTGGTAGCTCATACTGAATACTGTAAGGCCTTGATTGGAAGGATTTGATTTCATGCCCTATATCCTCTGGAACTTAATTAGGAAGCTGTTTGTGGTTCCAACTTTTTGCACTAAATGCTATTTTGAAGTTATATAAAATCTGCAATGTAAGTGTGTACATTTTGATGCTCACATTAAACTGACAGCCTGAAGTTTCTGGATGTAGAAAATAGAGTATAAAAAGTTAGAACACGCCGGGCGTTGGTGGCGCACGCCTTTAATCCCAGCACTCGGGAGGCAGAGGTAGGCGGATCTCTGTGAGTTCGAGGCCAGCCTGGGCTACCAAGTGAGCTCCAGGAAAGGCGCAAAGCTACACAGAGAAACCCTGTCTCGAAAAAAAAACCAAAAAAAAAAAAAAAAAAAAAAAAGCTAGAACACTGATAAATTCTTACAAAAGTCAAAGACTTTGGAGAAAAGGTAGTAATAATAAACATCCCACCCCGGGACCCCCTCAAATTGCAATAATGATGCAGTGTTTGGGAAGCCCGAGATAGAGGTAACAGATTAGAGTTTGGGGTCCTATGCTAATTCAGATTCCCCCAAACAAACCTTAAGATTAAGAGAAAGTGGTTTACTAAGGAAACACTAAGAGAATAGGAAACACACAAGGGAGAGGAAGTCACTCATGTAAGATCCAGTAAAATCCTGTAGAAGGTAGCTTTTATCTGATCCTGCAGGCACACCTATGTGAGACCCCAATCTTGTTCCAATGTCAGGCAGGAAGCTGGCATTCAGCATCTAACCTCCACTGGAGGAGAGTAATTGCAAGCAATCGCAGCTATCTGAACATTTGCACAAAGGTTTCTGTTTGTGCCAAGTGGTTCCATTTGAGAGCAATTCTCAAACAAGAGCTGCAGTTTAGACTACTAGAAGGAAACATTCTCTAGTAAAGAAAAGGGTTCTCACCTAAACACGGAGAGAACACATTCAAGAAAATCTGGGTAGAGTGCCAACAGTGTCTGCTACAGGTTACTCAACCTCAGGCCTGCAAAGTTGGGGACTTGCATGATACTGATGGTGGAATTTGTCCAAAAATAATTAAGAGGTTTTATGATCTCCACAGACAGAATAAGTTATTTCATTCTAGACTTGATATGATGTCAACAGTCATTTCCTTCTTTTCTTGCATAGCTAAGCTACATCTCACACCAGGTCTCTGGGGCCCAAGCTACAAAAATAAACTAGAAATAGTCTTTGTGCATGCTGATGAGAATTAACACAAATCTGTCCAACATTCTCCTGCATAAGAGTTAACGAGTTCTCCGGTTCGCTAGTAATTTGGAGGCTTTGATGCTTGCTTTCAAATGGATTGCTATAAACGAATTACAATAATTATAGATTCAAGAGTAATTGAATGATTTATCAACATTTTAGTCCATCCAACAACCAGCAGTATACAACAAATATATTCTTGCAACACAGCTGATATTTTGTAGAAAAGTGCAAAAAAATTGAAAACATATTAAAAGAAATATTAACTAGCCTGTTCTTCACAAGATAATGTCTGAACAAATATATACAGTAAAACATATAGGATAGTTATTTGTAATTAGACATGGACATTTAAACAATAAGGTAGCTAAAAATAGATGCCAGAACATTCTACATGACCGAAATAATTTTTACCAGATAGCTTCAGTAGTGAGATTCCTATCTATGTGACTGAAAAATCAATTATAGTTAGTAAAAATTTTGTCTTTTCATTATTGTTCATTCTGTGAGAGTCATATAAAACAAATTTATGAACGACTGAGATGGCTCAGCTCATAAAGGTGTTCACCAAAGAGCCTGCTGACCTGAGTTTAATCCCCAGCAGACACAAGGTGGAAGGAGAGAACTGACTCCTGAAGGTTGTCCTTTGCCCTCCACATGCACTTCATGAAATATGTGGCACACACTATACACACAGACATAGACACATGCACACACAGATAAATATAAATAAATAAATGTAATTTTAAAAATTTAAAGCAAATATATTAGCCACTAAGTCATTTCTAAGCATAAATAAGACTATTTATGGATTATCTTTCTTTGTTCTCAGAGTCCCCTAAGATATTAGAATATAATTCTAAATTATAAGGATTATTTGTAAAAAGAAGTCTTAAGGTGTCACTGTGCTGGGCATGGTGGAACATGCCTTTAATCCAGGGGTAGAGGCAGGCAGATCTTGGTGAGTCCAAGTCCAACCAAGTCTATTTAACAAGTTCTCAGTCAGCCAAAGCTACACAGTGAGACCCTGTCTCAAAAACAAATAAACAAAACAAAACAAAAAACAAAAAATACCACTGTGTACTAGTGACTTTTTGCTTAAGTGTATTTTACTTTTTTTTTTTTCAAAAATTACAACAAAAATACAGAAGAGAAGGCAAGAATAGCTAGTATAGGGGGTGGAGAGATGGCTCAGTGGTTAAGACCACTACTTGCTCTTCCAGAGGACTTGGGTTCAATTCCCACATTCTAAATGGGGGCTCATAACCAGTAATTCCATTTCATGGGGTCCAATGCCTTCTGCAGACACCAGGCAGGCAAGTGATGCACAAACATGGAGGTAAAACACTCATACACACAAAAGTAAAAATGATAATATTTTTAAAAAGCAAGTAAAGCACTCGATGTATTGTGCATATATCTACATCCATGAAGTACCAAAGGTTTAGAATAACTTAAGCACCTTGAGTTAGTCAGTGTTGCCTGACTATGACAAACACCCGAGGGATCAACTTACAAAGACGTTTACATTGCGTCACAGTTTTGGAGTTTGCAAAGCATTCTTTCTGTTGTAAGACATTATGCAGATGGTGTCACTGTTTTCAGCCTCCAGTGGTGGCAGCCCAATTATGACAGGAGCACAAGACAGAACAAAGCCTTCTCCCTGCTTTTGGGGAGTGACCAGAGAAAGGGGCTGAACCCTTACCTCCTAGGGGCACATTTTCAGCCACTGGAATATCTCTCAACAGGCTCAATTCTTAAAGGCTCTACTATTTCCCAACAGCATCAACCAAGAGGTAAAGACTAATACAGGAAACTCTAGGGGAACATTGAAAATCTCAAGTACGGGCTGGAGAGATTACTCAGTGGTTAAGGGCACTTGCTACTCTTGTAGAGGACCTGGATTTGGTTCCCAGTAACCACACTGTGGTTCACAACCACAGGTAACTAGACTCAGGGGATCCAATACTGTCTCCCGACCTCTGTGTCTCTAGGCACATACATGGTGTACGTATTTACATGCAGGCAAAATGCCTATATACTACATATGAAGTAAAAATCAAATCTAATAGAGCTGCTGAAAGGGCTTCTTGTCTAAATATCATCCACAGAGCTGGATTGCTCCATGGGCAGGAAGACAGAGAGGTTGAGACTCAGAACAAGGAGTAGATGACCAGACTGAGGGCATGGCAGTGATGGGAAAGTCCCCAGTGGCAGGAAAGCTTGACAGTAGAACTTGTCAATGATGACCCTTGAAAATCTTTAACCTGAGGGCTAAAGAGACGGATTAGTGGTTAAGAGTACTTGTTGCTCTTCAGAGGGCCTGAGTTCAGTTCCCAGTACCCACTGCATGGCTACAAACATCTGTTCCAATAGATCTGATACCTTCTGGTTCACATACAAACATTCAGGCAAAATACTTATGTATAGATAAAATAAAACAAATATTAAAAAATACCTTTAATCTGGGCTGGGGAGATGACTCAGTTGTTCATATAAGGACATGAGTTTGGATCCCCAGCATCCACGTAATAGCTGGGTATGGCAAAGTACATCACGACTCCCAGTGCTGGGGGCAGAGACAGACAGACATCCCCAGAGCTTATTGGCCAGCTAGTCTGCCAGCTAGAGACCGTGCTTCAAAAAATAAGGCAGGGAGCAACTTAGGAAGACTCCTGACATTGACCTCTGGCCTACACACACACACACACACACACACACACACACACACACACATACACACACACACACACACACACACACACACACACACGAACACGCCTACAAGGTGCCTGTGCACCTCACAGGCAGACATGCATATACACACAAACATGTACACATATACCACATGTTCTTATTTGTTTTCTGTTGCTGTGATTGACACCATAATCAAAAGAGATTTGGTGATAAAAAAGGTTTATTTGGCTAACAAGTTATAGTCCATCATACAGGGGAGCCAAGGGAGGAGGTGAGACCTTGGAGTCATACTGGCCTGCTTCCCCCTAGCTTACTCAGCTACCTTTCTTATACAGGCCAGGCCCACCTGCATAGAAATGGTACCACCCACATCAATCATTAATTTTAAAAAATGCCCCACAGACACACTCATGGGCCAATCCAATGAAGGCAATTCTTCAGTTGAGTTTCTACTTTCCAAGTGTGTCAAAGAACTGGAAACTGAAATTAACTATGACATCCTACACACTACATTTAATCCAAATCACAGTCATCTACATGCCAGCCATGTCCAGTCTCATAATCAAAGAATATAGGAGAGAAAAGCCAGTTTGGCTCAGAACAGAATGCAGAATGCAGACGAAGGAAGGCCAGGAGATAACTTGAACCACACACAGATGACAGCTGATGAAGGACTCCATTTGTCACTAAGATTAGAAGCAGAATTACAGCAGCTTCATCAAAGAGAGATCAGAGCTGGGATGGGGACACAAAAGTTCATTAGGACACGTCTACTGGGTCCTTTAATTAGAGCGTCAGTTAACGACAGAGCCTCATTCTGGTTCATCCGAATCTGGGTGGAGGTTTCTCACCGTCCCCTTTGAAAGAGGACGAAGGGGAAAAGCAAGACCATCAAAGCAGGGCGATGAAGGTTGGAGGCACAGCCACTGCCATTCTACCTGTGAAAAACGGGACAGTAGTTCACCTGTAAAGTACTTGCCATGACGTCTATTTATGACAAATATCGTAGGCTGAGCACAGGCAGCTAATGATTGCTTTAATTTATAACCCCGAAGGAAGAAAAGGAGAGAGGGAGAGAGAAGGAAAAATGGCTGCCAAGAGCTACAACCCTTTCGCAGGGGACTAAAGTGTCAACTCATTTAATAGATTAAAAATAACTTGGACTTACGATGTGCTCACCAACTATTATCACAGTCTCTTTAAAACTATTTTAGAATGATTTATTTTACTATGTTATGTGTATGAGTGTTTTACCTGCGTGTATTCCCCTCCTGTGTACTACATGCATGACTGGAGCCCAAAGAAGTCAGAAGAGAGCATCAGATCCCAGAGCTCCTGGGACAGTAGTTACAACAGTTGAAAGCTGCCATGTGGGTTCTGGGAATTGAACCCAAGCCCTCTGGAAGAACAACAAGTACTCATAGCAGTTGAGCCAACTCTCTAGCCCTCATCACAGTTTTTGAAAAATGCATCCACCACAGATGGGTACAGAGACATACATACAAGCAAAGCGCTTATAGACATAAAATGAAATAAAAATAATTTTAAAAGTATTTATTTTTAGTGTGTTTGTGTGTGTGTGTTCTTACATGAATGAGGGTGCTGGAAAAGGCCAGAAGAGGGTGTCAGATTCTGTGGAACTGAAGTTACAGGTGGTTGTAAGCTGCCATGTGGGTGCTGGTATCGAACCCCAGTCCTCTAGAAGAGCAGCCAGTGCTTTTAACTGCTGAACCATCACTTCAGCCCTCAGCCAAATCTTTTGAGGCAGAAACTTTTTACAGAATCTACTAGGAGCATGAATGACAGTACTGAGTCATTACATAAGCCACTTCACTAAAAGTTAGCCGTTGTATTATTTGAAAAACAACCTTTGTTGTTGTCCCCCCATAAAAACAAACAACAAAAACGCAAATAAATAAACAGATGGGATTAAGTATCTTCAACTCCTTATGCAGAATACTACTTCTGACCTCTTTGCCAAGCATATTTCCACCTACTTTTCTAGCTAAAAACCTTGTTTTCCTCCTTGGTCCTTTGTCTTGTAAGGGTTGTTCATTCATTAAAATCTCAGAGACCGGTTTGAGGTTGCAGCAAGGGTATTAAAACCACATGATTGTGTGGCAAGAAAGTGACCTTTGAAGTTCCTGTTTGACTAAATTTCTGACAAGGAAGGAGGAAATGCAGTGTCGTGTCTCTTGTTGGTCAGATTTGCTGATGTCTGGTGATTTGCCACCAGGAAATTGTTACATTGTTCTTTGGAACCTGGACTCTCTGTAGTAACCCAAACAATGGCCCCTCGTGTGGGCCTTTGAAATGAGTGTCAGCGCCCAGCTTCCAGATGAAAGAAAGTGGGCCTGAGCAGGCCCTGAGGAGTCTGACACTCTTCAGAAACCAGACTTCCTTTTGCAGCAAAGAACCAGAAAGCTAGAATTTCCATACAGCTGGTAAAAAACAATGACAGTGGTAACAGTTACGTATGATCATCTCCACATTGGTATCATTTTCATATTCTCCCTAACGGTTTATTTTGGCCCACTTTCATAAAATATATATTTACGATCATGGCAGGTATTCACTCCACACCCCCCCCCCAAAAAAAAAAAAGAAATCTTTCTTGTTTTAAATTTAGGTCAGAAGACAACTTTTGGGAGTCTCTTCTCTCCTGCCACCGTGTGGGTAGAATTCAGATTGTCAGGCCTGGTGGCAGGTGTCTCACAGGCCCCGTAAGTAAATAAATACATGTAAGCAAAATTTTAAAAAATGAATAAGAGGCTGGATACAATTCCGTCCAATGGCAGTTGCTTCCTGCGTGCTCAGAAGCAGGCCTCAGTTTCAAGTATCTTAGAGAGAAGATAAAGTCTCTGTGAGTGTCTGAGAAACACTCATTGCTTGAGGACTGCAGGTAAGTATGGTTGCCCAAACAAGCAAAAGCAAACCAGAGTTTCGCAACATTTCTAAAATGTATTCATTTTTATTTTAGTTTAGTTTCTTTGAGACAAGGTTTGTCTGTGTAGCCCTGGTTATCCTGGAACTCACTCTGTAGACCAGGCTGGCCTTGAACTCACAGAGATCCGCCTGCATCTGCCTCCTGAGTGCTTGGATTAAAGGCGTGCACCACAACCACCCAGTTTATTTATTTTAATGTGTGTGCACCCACCTAAGTTTATGTACACCGTGTTGGTGCGGAGGCCAATGGGTGTCAGATCTCCTGAAACTGGAGTTACAGGTGATGTGCGTGATGGGAACTGAACTGGGGTTCTCTGGAAGAGCAGTGAGTGCTCTTAATGGATGAGGCATCTTTCCAAACTCCTAGTTGGGAAATTTTTTGTAGCCAGTGGTGGTGGTGTATGCCTTTAATGCCCACATTTGGAAGGCAGAGGCAGTCAGATCTCTGAGTTCAAGGCCAGCTTGGTCTAAAGAGAATTTGTTTTGTTAGTGTTGGTTTGCAAATGGTGTCCACGGGTGGTAAGTACAATGGATGAAGACAAAATAGGCAAAGGATGAGGCAAAAATAAGTTTGGGATCTGCAGCTTCATAACATGGGCAGGGCTTATAGGATGTGAGCTGAATCTGGGAGGTAAAGGAAGCACCCATTCAACCCATGTACATGCACACCAGGGGATGAGTTGTTTGATTTTGTCTCCAGAGGTGCCGGTCACCTCTGCCTTCTCAGAGGAGTTTAATGCTCCAGTGCCAGAATTAGTCAGGTCACCAGGGCCTGGGAGGCTGTAACAAAGCTTTGGGATTAAATCCAAGCAGAGATGATGCAACCTACCTGGCAGGAATGAGGATATTCTAAAGAAAGACTTAAGTCTTGCCTTTCCACCATCAGACTATTGAAACATGGGCATTCTCCTGACCTGGAATTGCTCAGGAGTCCCCTGTGTTGGGAGGAAAAGGAAGAAACCCGTGCCAGCCAGAGGAGGAACTTGTCTCAGCGGAGAGATTCACAGAGTGCTGATAACTTGGCAGACCATTTTGACCAGGACTGCTTACCTGCTGCGTTACTCTGACCCTCTGCTGAAACCCAAGCCTTGTGTCAGGACCCTGAAGATGGACTGGCGGGGAGTGATACAGAAGTGTGTGTGTGTGTGTGTGTGTGTGTGTGTGTGTGTGTGTGTGTGTGGCAGGGGGATCAACAGATATCTGAAGTGTAACTCTAATTAATCTTATCAATAAAAACCAGGAGTCAGATATCAGGGTAAAAGCTGAAATATCAGAGAATCAAGGGAGCAGCCACCGTTACTTCCTGTCTCTCCGATCCTCCAACCAAAAGGGTGAGATCCTGTCTTTGCCCCACTTTATCCCTTCCTGTCTCTGCCCTGAATTATTATTTCCTGTCTCCTGTCTGTTCAGCCCTCCCGACCTCTATGCAAGTGACCAGCTCTGCCCTCCGACTCCAAGCAAGCTTTATTTGTCAGAATACAAACAAAATATCACACAACAGGTATCTTTGCCCCTCTTCCCAATATGGCCACATTGAATGAAACAGTTTCTGCTTTTCACCGTCACTTGGTCAATCGACTTATTAAGGGTGGTGGTTGCACCTGGCTTATCTTGTAAGGTGGTCTGACAAATTATGAGGACGGTGTAAAATTTCTTTTCAGGAGACAGGCCCCTCCTCAGGCTCATGTTGGGATTTATCTGTGCAGGTTAGTTTTAACTGTCAACCTGAGACAATCTAGAATCAAGTGAGAAGAGTCTTAATGGGGAATTATCTAGATCAGGTTGGTCTCTGGGCATGGTTGTGGGGGAGTGCCTTGCTTATTAATTGAGATGGGAAGACCTGAATGTGGGCAGCACCATTTCATAGGCTAGGCCCTGATGTAGAAGAATAGAGAAAGCTAGCTGAGTAGCAAGCAAGCAAGCAAGCAAGCAAGCAAGCAAGCAAGCAAGCAAGCAATCGAGGATGTGCTTATTCTCTCTGCCCTTGACTGTGGATGCGATGTGACCAGCTGCCTCAAGCTCCTGCTGTGGCGGACTGTACATGGAATTCTAAGCCAAATCAACCCTTTGCTCTCTTGAGCTGCTTTTTGTCAAAGTATTTGTCACAGCAACAGAAATGAAACTAGAACACCGTGCTTAAATCCGGCATCCAGTTCCGCTCTGTGCTGTTTCTCTTCATACCCCCGTGTTCCTCTCTTACAGGCCTCTCCTGCCTACCTTTTCATGCTCTGGAATGATGGTTAATCTTTTTTTAATGAAAAGAGGGTTAATCTTGATTATTGTCTTAACATGTTCTAGTATTACCATGAAGCAAGCTCTGAATTATCTAGATAGGTTAATCTATACTGGTAGAAGGCCAAGAAAACCCCGGGGCTTCTGAAGCATTCTCTCCTTGGGGCAGTCGTCTATCCTGACCAGTGAGAATGGATTAGTAAACACGCCACCAGACTAATGCACTGATTCGGACAACCAAGAGATGTGCTCAGTGTCTCCCGCAGCTCCCCAGCAGGATTGTGCACTTTGCCTGGTGAGCGGTTGGCCTGGTTACGGGCCTTTGTTGGGTCTTTCTTCTTCACCCCACTCCCTACCTCTTGCTGCTTGGGGAGTATTTCCCAAAGGTATCTCAAAAATAAACCTTTGCACTCTTGTCCTTATCTTAGAGTATTTTAGGATTTGAAATGCCAGGTCATGTGGTAACTCTATTTTTAACTTTTTGAGAAACTTCAGAACTGCTTTCCAAAGTGGCTGCATCATTTCCCACTCCCATTAGCAATGAGAGTTCCAGTTTCTCCACATTCTCATCAATACTCATTGTTGGTTTTTTAAGCATAGGCATCTTAGGGAGCAAGGCGTGTTATCTCATTGTAGTTTTGATTTTTATTTTTCTAAGAACTAAAGATGTTTAACATATTTTCATGTGTTTATTGTCTATTTGTTTATTTTCATTGGAGAAATATCTATTTGAACTCTTATTTTATTTCATGTTTTTATATTTTAAAACATAAAATAAAAAATTTTATGCATAGGAATGTTTTGCTTATATATAGGTGTGAGCACCACTTGCATGCCCCATACTTTCAGAGGTCAGAAGAGGACATCAGATCCCTTGCAACAGGACTTACTGATAGTTGTGAGCCACCATGTTGTATAACGGGCAAGACCTAGCATGTGGAAGATGCTGAGTTAGATTCTCCCCACCATAAAAAATGATAAATTACTACTACTACTACTACTACTACTACTACTACTACTACTACTAATAATAATAATAATAATAATAATTTAAATACCAGCCCAACATCATTTTTAAAGTGCAGTAGTCCATGATAGGGGCATTATACTATTTCCATGCTGACAAACCATGCTGGTTTCTTTTTACATTTTTTTCTGCTGTCATAAACAATAGTCTAAGTAATACAACTGTGCAAAACTCATAAACTTATGTATTCTTATATTATTAGTTTCAAAGGGGAAATGTAGTCAATGGACATTTAAAATGTAAGTGGATATTTCCAGGTTATTGTCTCAAATTGCTGCCCCAACTTCCATTCCTGAAACAAGGTAATGATATTGTTTACACAATACAATTGCATCTTAAGCCTAATTACATTCAGAGTTCTTTGGATAGTAAGTATACAATTGATTGTCTGGGACTTAAACACTTTTCTACATACTTACGTACTGGAAAAACAAAATGTGCACAATGTTCAGAAAATATTTTTGATGACTATTCTTTTCAAGTGTCTCAGTTTTTTTTTTTCTCAAAAGACTTTATGACACACTGGAACAGTTATAATGGAAAAGATGGTAAAAATCAATGTTGGCAAGCATGTGGAACAGTAAGAACTCATAAGAAGTGGTAGAACTGAATGATGCTCCAGGGATTTTAGAAAATCATTGGATAGAATTTTCTGAAACTGAACATCTGAGCCAACCATTCAACTTTTAAACATACGCAACAGAGTTCTTGACATGTTGTCATCTACTAAAATATACTAAGGTGTTTGTGGCAGCAGTATTTATGTTAGCCCCATCTGGGCTGAGGACACAGTGCCCAAATGTATGGTATGTTGGCATGCTGAATCCTTCAAGCCGAAGGAGATGAGCTTGGCTCAGAAGCAAGATTCCTTCAACTGCCCTCCTGTCCCTGGAAGTCTACACAGATAAAGAGACAATGGCTAGGAGATGGCAGGAGCTCTCAGAGCACTGGTCATATTGTCTCTTTCGGGTGTGGGAAGCTGGCTTCCAGTAGTGATGTGAAAGGTGATGGAATAGTTAAGAGGCAGGGTTTAGTAGAAGAAGCTCAGATCCCTGGATGCTGTCCTTGGAGACGATTAATGCTGGTCTCCTGGCAGGAGTTAGTTCTCCTTAGAGGGAGTTGTAAGAGAGTGCGACTTTTCCCTGGATCTCTCTTATTTCCTGTTATGCCATGTGACTATTCTCTTCTGCCCAGCTCCCACCTGTGATACCATTCTCCCTGAGGTTCTCCCTGAAAGCCAAATGGCTGGAGCCATCCAATCAACCCTGGGCGGCCAGCCTTTAACACTAAGCTACACAAACTTGTTTTTTTCTTACACATTTCCCAGACTAGGCATTTTGTTACTGTAACTGCAAATGGATTAATAAAACAACTAGATGTGTGAATTTTTGAGCATGAGAGCAGTTCTTTTATAATTGAATCATATTTCTGCATGCACACTACACCTTAATACAAGGCTATTGAAAGGGAAAACAGTGAATAGTTCTGCCTCTGGTTTCAGACATTTTCTAAAAACTTTGACTGTATCTTTAAACTTAATTGCTTTACATTAATAGCAAAATAGTGATTCCCTCTACTCTTGCCTACGGTAGCATGCACTAAACCCACAAAAGTGACGTAAGAAGCCGGGCAGTGGTGGCGCATGCCTTTAATCCCAGCACTCGGGAGGCAGAGGCAGGTGGATCTCTGTGAGTTTGAAGCCAGCCTGGTCTACAGAGTGAGTTCCAGGAAAGGCGCAAAGCTACACAGAGAAACCCTGTCTCGAAAAACCAAAAAAAAAAAAAAAGGACGTAAGAGCTCGGGCTTGTTCTAAACATGTCCCTTCCAGTTGATAGCAAGATTCCTTCTAGGTGATCTTACCGTGGCACTACCTCGTTTAATACCTGCCCTGATGATATCAAAGTCTGCGTTCCAAAGCAGAAACTGAGCTAAGACCTGGACCAGAGGCTGTTTCCTTACACTGCCTGAACCCGAGGCGTCAGATCCCTGTTCCAGCAATCCTTGCACTGCCTGAATCTGAGATGTCGGATCCCTGGTCCAGCGATCAGCTGTTGCAGTCAGCCAAGGCTTCCTCCACATGGCTGCTCCATGCCTTCATTCCACGCCACTTTCTCACCCTGGATGACTGAATCGGTGCAGGCATTTGCCCACACAGCCACATTCGCCTTCCAGCTCCACTGTTTGCCAGGCCATGAAAGTAGGGAAGCCAATCACACATTCAAGTTACAGACACTGAGCTGTCTCTAAAATTTGGCTGAAAACTTCCAGCTGCTCTGTCATACCCTAAGGGTGCTGGAAATCTGAATGCGAACCTCTTCAAATGGCCTTTTTAAAACAAACATACAAAAAACAGCTTTAGGGCTGGAGAGATGGCTCGTTGGTTAAGAGCACTCATTGCTCTTCTGAAGGACCAGAGTCAGTTCCCAGAACCCACGTGGGCAGCTGACAACCCATGAGTCAGTTCTGGAGGACCTGACTCTTATTTTGACCTCCAACAGGCCCTGCAAGCACACACTGCACTTACATACATCAGGCAAAACATGAATTGTCTTAGGGTTCTATTGGTGTGAAGAGACACCATGGCCACAGCAACTCTTACAAAACAAACAAACAAAAAACATTTAATTGAAGCTTGTGTACAGGTTCAGAGGTTTAGTCCTTTATTGTCATGGTGGGAAGCATGACAGCACACAGGCAGACATGGTGCTAAAGAAGGAGCTTCTGGAGAAGAGTTCTACATCTGAATTGGCAGGCAGCAGGGAGAAAGAATGACACTGGGCCTGGCTTGAGCTTCTGAAGCCTCAAACCGCTCCCCTCCCCCAACACACACACTTCCTCCAACAAGGCCATACCTCCAGTAATGCCACTCCCTATGAACCTGTGGGGGCCATTTTCAGACCACACTCATACACATAATTTGTTTTATTTTGTCTCACTGTGTAGCCTGGCTGACCTGGAACTTGCTAAACAGACCATGCTGTGATGGTTATGATAAACGGCGCTGGTGGTGGCTCTGGTTACCGGCAGAAAAGTCACGGGCCATGGCCACGACTACCAGAGTTATAAAGAGCTTCATTAGAAGGAAAGAGGGGATAGGAGGGAGGAGAGCCAGGCCTGGACAGAAAGGAAGATGGCGGGAGCAGAGAGAGAACAGAGAGAGAGAGAGAGCGTGGGGGTCTGCGTCCAGCCTTTTAAGGCAGGGATTGCGTGACCACGCAGCGGTATGTAGTCACCAGCACCCACTGAGGATGTAAGACACGAGACACAAAACTCCAAGCTGCGCACGCACGTACAGGATCCGACCATGCTGGCCTGGAATTCAGAGATCTACCCGACTCTGCCTCCTGAATACCAGGATTAAAGGCATGCACCACCAGCCTGGCTCATATACAGAAAAAAATCAAAAATAATAAAATAAAAGCCTATTTTGTAGATTTTACTTAATACAATACGTAGCAACCAAGCTGTAAAAAGTACAATTTAATAAGTTGGTAAAAGGTAAATATGTGTGTGATCAGAAAACCATGGCTCAAATGAAACACAAAACATTTCTTTTACTCCCCAAGTCTTCTCAAACTCCCAGCAGTGCCCCCTCCTCCCCGCCTCACCTTATGGTCAGTCTAGACTGGTTTTCACTTTCTGGAACAAACTGGCATTTGAATAAGTGAACATGGTGATACCCCAAATCGAAGCATGTTTCACATGCACAAACATACACACATGCACAGATACACACATGTGCACCCACACAGGCTTCATTCTAAGAGGGTCCCTTCCAGTACACCAAGGCAAGCAGCCTTAGGTGGCTCTGGGGAATGTCTCATGACTTTGGCCATAAGATCAGAATAAGGAAGGGAGCCTGAGCAGCATCTGAAACAGGATTGTTCTCGGTGCCCTGCCCAACAGGCGAAGCAGTGGGTCACAGCAGTGCACAGGCAATGGTGGTCTCAAGTCATTCAGGGGAAAGCGATGGGCAGTGATAGTTAACAGCGGGAGCAAAGGTGGCTAAGTCCCGCGTGGGAGTTTGTTGAGTCGCTGTATCATCACTACAGGCCAAGTGACTTAAATGACAGGAGTTTATTTCTCTTGGTTCTGGACACTAGATGTCGAATATCAAGGTGCTGGCCTCTTGGTTTCTCTGAGGCCTCTCCCTTGGCTTGCAAGTGACTGTCACCTCCCTGTGAACTAATAGGGACAGAGTCATACATAAGGGAAGGCCCTATTTCCTTTTCTCCTAAGGACAATAATTAAATTGGATTGAAGTCTATTTGTATGACTTCATCTCTTCAGATCTACATCTCTGTAGAGACCTTGGCTCCTCCTATTGTTTGGATATGATTTTTGCTTCCTAGGGCTTGTGTGCTAGAAGCTTGGTTCCCTGTGTTTTGGCATAAAAAGCAGCTTGTAGCTTGGAGGTGATTGGGTCATTTGAACCGCCTATCTTAGGGTTGATGTAATTCCTTCTCACGGAATCCCCTTGTGAATGCATATATAAAAGAGCTAGACTGGCCCCTCCCAGCTCTGTGGATTCCTACCCACATTCCATTTCTCTTATCCTTATTCCTGTCCTGTTGTCATGATGTGATGCAACCAAGGGACCCTCACAAGAAACCTCCAACACTGTGAGCTAAGTAAACCTCTTTTCTTTATAAGTTGCTCAGTCTTGCATATTTTGTTATATTAACAGAAAGTAGACTGATATATCCAATACAGCTGTATTCTGAAGTTCTGGAGGTTAGGAAATCAATATGTGCAGAAGGAGGATATAAATCAGTCCATAACACTCATAAAGGCAAGGAACTGTGACCTGGGGAGTCATATGCCTCCTTGATGGAACAGAGAATGAGGGATCAGAATCCCCCTCTGGCTCTAGACACCAATGTTGAGATCCCAGCTCCTGTGAGAGTTTACTCAGCACAGTTGTTGGTGAACTTAGGAGATAGCTTTGCCCTTGTTCCTTGTCCTGCTTCCAAGTAAACAGACCCTTACTTGAGCATAAGCCAACTGTGTGGCTTTTCCTGGAAGCTGGAAACATCATACATGTTGAATTAGAACGAATTGTCTACTTACAAATAGGTGGATGTAGGGAGGAAGGGTTAAGAAATAAACTCAGGGACCAGGGCAATAGTGCAGTGGTAGAGCACATGCCCAGCATGTCCAAGGTCCTGGCTTCTATCCCTAGTACCACGGGAAGAAAAGAAAAATGATCTGTTGTCTTAAGTAAGGTTGGCAGTAGCCACAAAATTCCTTCTTTTTTATGTTCTGGCAGTTAAAGTACAAATCAAATCAGGCAACTGAATCATTACAAAGAGTTACTATTAAGCCCTTTTATATTGGTGCTTATAAACTCTTGGGCATATAAGCCACTAGCGTCCAATTGTGTGTCTTTTAATATAAAGTCCTCCTGAGGGCATGCAGAAATAGTGGGGCACAGGACACAGATGCTGGCTCCAGTAGGGTCATGTGTTTCAGGAGCTGATAGGGGAGTTTGTCTGGCCCACACTTTTCTAAATATAACTTCTGCCAAGTTTCCTCGAAAGGGTAGTCTTGTAGCCCAAGGGAATGAGACAAAGGCGAGCTCTTAAAGGAAAAGCTTTCACCAAGTATGAAATCGGCAACGGAATAGGAAAGTGTTTCTCTTCACCTTCTCCAGGAAGCGAAGGTTCACATGCCAGGAAGCTTTCTATTTATGCCTTGTAAATCCAACTTAACACAAAAGGAAGATTTGTGAAAGCGCCGTTGGCAAAGAATGACACTTTTATGAGGAAAGAACGGTCAAGGGTTAGTTTCTTTCCAGTCATTTCTGCAGATGCTGCAGATTTGTGGTGCGAGGGCCAGAGTTCACAAAGAGCAATTCTGTGAGCTTGTTCTGCATTCCGTTAAATTATATGCGTGCATATAGACATGTATATTTGAGTCCGTTCCCAAGCATGCATATATACATATATATTTGAGTAAGTCTCCAAAATTCAATTTTGTACAAGGTTTTGCATTTTTAGTCTCCCTTCAGGACATGGGAGGTAGAGTGCTCCTGGGTCCTGGGTGGTCCTGACAGTCGAGAACGGTGCTGAAGTAATGGGTTTGTTTACTCTAAGCAAGATGGAGAAGGAGGCAAGGTATTTTCCTCTGTTCACGCCTGTTTCAACCCACCTCACTTCTGTTCTGTGTCTAGGCCAAACAGAAATTGCTTGTTTTTTCTTCTTATCAACATTTTATTACAAATTTAAAAGTTCTCACTTTCAAATCACATGTGCTCTGTTCCTCTTCCCACTCTTCTCTTTTAAGGTCTTTTTTCCCCTTTTTTCTTTTTTTCTTTTCTCATGAGCCCCTTTCTAGTTTCCTGACCTCTGATTGGTCTGGTTTTTGTGACAGGGTCTCAGGTCTCCTGAGCTAGCCTAGAAGTTTCTAGGTAGCTAAGGATGACCTTGTACTCCTGATCCTCCTGCCTCCACCTTCCAAGTGCTGAGATGGCAGGTGTGGGTCATTAGGCAGGGCTTCCTGATGCAAACTGTTAATTATTAACTTATTCACTCATCCACAAGGGAAATAAAGTGTCTCCCTTTGACACTTGGTATGAGCTTTTAAATCTTTAAAGTCTGTACTCTGTTTTTATGTAACCGGATTACAGGTGAGAATTAATTTCCTATTTTAAAAGTCTTCAGTTGATACCATGTGTTGGGATTACTATTGCTGTGCTAAAACTCCATGACCAACTTGGGGTGGAAAGGGTGTATTTCAGATTATACTTCGACAGCACTGTTTATCATTGAGAGAAGTCAGGACAGGAACTCAACTCAAGCAAAGCAGGAACCTGGAGGCAGGAGCTGATGCAGAGGCCATAGAGGACTGTTGCCTGCTGGCTTGTTCTACATGGCTTGCTCAGCCTGCTTTCTTATAGAACTGAGGACCACCACCCACAGTGGGCTGAGCCCTCCCACAAATCACTAATTAAGAAATGCCTACAGGCTTGCCTACAGCCCAATCATATGAATGTATTTTCTTAATTGAGGTTCCCTCCTCTTTGATGACTTTATCTGGTGTCAAGTTGACATAAAACTATCCAGCATACCATCTGATGAAGAGAACCTCTGGGCAGAGAAAAATTACCTCAAATATGTTAAGATAAAAGCAAATTCAGGACACTCCCTTAACCCCAGCACTTGGAAGGCAGAGGAGGGCAGATTTCTGTGAGTTCCAGGCCAGCCTGGTCTACAGAGTGAGACCCTGTCTCAAACAACAGCAATAAAGCAAATTTTAAGTACAATTCAGAGGGAAAAAGGAATACTAAGGCAAGAGAATTAGCTATATTTGTAAATATATGAAATAACTTCACCAAAGGAGGCGGCTGCGGTGGGGAGAGGGGGAAATACATGGGTGGAGTCTAGGAGATCAAGGAGAGTCTAGGAGAATCAAAACAGGATTCTTATAATTCATATAACATAATATATTTATAATTATTGTGGTAGTTTGAATAGGAATGGTCTCCATAGGCTCATATTTTTGAATGCTTGGTCATTAGAGAATGGAGCTACTTGACAGAGAGGTATGGCCTTATTGGAATATGTGTGGCCTTATTGGAGAAAGTGTGTCACTGGGGGTGGGCTTTGGGGTTTCAGATGCTTAAGCCAGGCCCAGTGGCTCTTTATCTTCCTGCTGCTTGTGGATCCGGATGTAGAACTCTTGACTCCTTCTCCAGCACCATGCCTGCTTACCTGCTGCCATGCTCCCCGCCATGCTGAGAATGGACTAAAGTGGACCTCTGAAAATGTGAGCCAGCCTTAATGAAATGTTTTTCTTGTAAGAGTTGCCATGGTCTTGGTATCTCTTCACAGCAACAGAACACCGACTAAGACAATTATAATACATGACAATATTAATATAATTCATATAACAAGGCAAAATCAGGTTCATATAAGCTTTTACTGTCACCGGTAATGCCGTTTCCATAGGGGTGTGAACTAAAAGATTGGATACTGCTGTACATGTTTGAAACCAAACCATTAAGCTGATAAATGGTGATAGTGGGAGACAGGTGTCTCAGTGTTGTGACTAGAATTTACATCTAAGAAATCAGGGGAGACTGTGATGATTTGTGTGGTAATGGATTCGAGTATGAGGATCTCAATTAAAAACACGTTTACTCGGTATAAATACAGATGATCACATTCAGGTTTATTACAGGTAGGCATGTTTCCACAGATCCATCATTGCTCTGTCAACCAATGATATTCCAGCACCGATGAGCAAAGTTGGTTCTCAGGTTTTGCTTTTAAATACTGTTCTCCAATAAAAGGAATCAGAAATCAGAGTTTCTTGGATAAATGTCTTTTTTTTTTTTTTTGGGAGACAGGGTTTCTCTGTGTAGTTTTGCACCTTTCCTGGAACTCACTCTGTAGCCCAGGCTGGCCTCGAACTCACAGAGAGCCACCTGGCTTTGCCTCCCGAGTGCTGTGATTAAAGGTGTGCACCACCGCCGCCCAGCTGGATAAATGTCTTACTGTATGACTGGAGTAGAAAATGTCCCAGGTGAGCTTGGAATATCATATAGTACTAGGATAAGCGCTCTCTCTCTCTCTCTCTCTCTCTCTCTCTCTCTCTCTCTCTCTCTCATACACACATGCACACACACACACACACACACACACACACACACACACACACTGACTTAAAAAATAACTCTCAGTAAATAGCTAAAGTGAGCAAAAAATTACGTAATATCAACTGAAGTAGAGGCCATTTTTTTAAATCTCTAAATTTAATAAATGTTTATTAATAAAATTTATAAATACCTAAAACATAAATCCATACCAACAGAAAACTGATAAATAAATTAATTAATGGCTGAGCAGAGAGAGACCACATCAGCAGAATTCTAAGTGAATTAGGGAGGCAGAACATCACTCCTCACTCCTTAAGTGGGGGCAGCAGAGGGTGGTTTTCTTCCAGAGTAACTTCACAGTGAGTAAACATGGAAGCTATTACGTAAGCCAGATGATCAAGGTAAACATCAATAGCCATGATCATAAAACCAAACCCTGAAGCCCAATCTAACCCTGAGAGAAATACCAAGTGAATTCTAATGAAGAGACAGCATGTATATAGTGTTTTTCAAACTGTCAAAGCCATCAAAGAAACAAGGTGTAATGAGTTGACCATGAAATGTCCTTCAAAGGCTCATGTTTTGGGTGTTTGTTCCTCTGATGCTGGTGCTGCTTGGGCATGCTATCGCCTTTGGGAGGTGGAGTCTTCTGAGTGGAAGCAGGTGACTAAGAGTGGGTCTTTGAAGGGTATGGTCTGGCTTCTGCTTCCTTGACCACTGTCACTTGACCCCCGCCCCCACATGTTCCTGCTGTGGTGAACTGCTTGCTCTGTACTCTCTTCCCTGTTGAAATGGACTGAAAGTCCCTGGAACTGTGAGCCAATCAAACCTTTCCCGCCTTAGGTTGGTTCTGCCGGTATTTTGGTCACAGTGACACAAGCTGACTAATAGAGAAGTCTGAAAAACTGCCATAGTCAAGAGCTGCACGGTTTGAATGAAGTTATGACACTTGGGGAGGTAATGCTCCCCTAAGAAGCATAAGCTAATGAAAACCCCAGAAACAGGCATGGGAACAGGCTCCCTTTGAGTTGATGGCCAGGGGAGTTGAAGAGACTCTCCAAATAACACAGTCTGTTTCTTTTGCCCTTGGTTACCTCCAGGAACTCAAGTCCCTATTGTTGAAGACACCACATACTTTGGACTTAGGACTTGGAGGAAATGGGCTGAATCTAACCTGAAAGCCCCCTCCCTGAGGACTAACTCTCATAACATCTAAGGTGCTGTGCGAGCAGCCAATGGAGAAAAGCAATCAGTAGTCCTACCTAGCTGTAAAGCCCGTGACCACAATGACCAACATAGCAAGATATCCCCAAGACTGCAATAGTGTCATGTACCTCGGGGTACAACTAAAAACTGTCTAACTGGACTTAAGGCATGCTCGATAGGAGAGAATTCATGCCTGGAACTGTAAATCTAGCCAGTTACCTGTGGCTGGTGAAGTCATGGACCCTAAAGGAGACCTACTAATACTGCCACTTGCCTAAACCATTATAATTTCAAACCACATTCTAAATACTTATCCTAATACCCACAGATAAGCATAACTCTCACCCTTCATCAAAGAAACATCTTTATTCAGTAGAATACAAAAAGCCATACCCAGTCAAAATACAGAGAATAATAACTGTGGAGTGCTCAACCACAATGGATACATCTACAACACAGCCCATGGCTCAGGGGACATCATGGAAGAGGACGCAGAAAGATAGTAAGAGCCAAAGAACCTGAATGTCTGCTGAGATAGTGTCTTCTATATATGACAGGGAAGGGATCTCAGAGAAGATTGTGTAAGTAAGACCTGCACAATGTCAAGAGCAGTTGACATGGATGGGGAAAGTCTCACAAGTCCCTACCTCTAAATTAAGAGTTACAGGCACTTAACGGCTGCCGAGAAAGGGAAACTGAATCTTCTCTGGAGATGAGCCCCTGATAGGTTATCTGATACCAAGGGATCAGTGCTAAACAAATATACATAGTAGCAACACTAAATGAACTTTATTCACACACACACACACACACACACACACACACACACACACACACACACCAATAATTAACGAAAAAGTCATGAATTTAGGGGACCTGGAAGGTGTTGCAGAAAGAGAGGGAGGAGTATAAATGATATGAATGTAGTGTTCATGTATAAAATTCTCAAAAATTTTCATTTTAACTTTAAAAAAAGAAACATTTAAAAATATTTGCATAATGAGACATAGCTAATTATCTATAATGTATTCAGGATGAAATCTAGACCAAAAACGTTTAAGGTTAAACACTAAAGACATCCAAGTAAACAATGTACTTGGCTTAATTAGCATGTCAGCATTAGCTCAACTGTAGTAAGAACACTGTATTATAATTTAGTGATGGCAGAATTGGTGTGCTGTGGAATAATCCTTTTGTATATTGTGAAAATTTGTCATTCGGATTGGTTTAATAAAAAGCTGACTGGCCGGTAGCTAGACAGGACGTATAGGTGGGGCAGCCAGACACAGAGAACTCTGGGAAGAAGGAGGGTGGAGTCAGAAGAGTCGCCAGCCAGATGGAAAGGAAGCGGGACATGTACAAAATAAGGTAACAAGCCATGAGCCACGTGGCAACACATAGATTAATAGAAATGGGTTAATTGAAGTTGTAAGAGTTAGCTAGTGACAAGCCTGAGCTATTAGCCAAGCATGTGTAACTAATATTGAGTCTCTGTATCGGTTATTTGGGAACTGGTGGTGGAAAAGAAAAGTCTGCCTACATCTGTGTGCAGTGGGTGTTGTAGAGCAATTTCCTCCAAGTGTATACATCTTGTTAAGTGTATACAGCTTGTTAAGACTCAGGATAGTCTAAAGAGGAGCTCATTATGATTTCAGAAGTGAACAACTCAGAAGTGTCAGAAGTCCTTGAGACTGTCCAGACACACTAGGCTCCTCCATCCCCACATTTATATAACTGACAAGAACACTGAGAGACACACCCTCAGCCAAGACAAGTTCCCTGGAAGTCAGACTAACAAAGTTGTCTGGAAGACAGGGACCAGCTGAGCTGCCTGGAAGAGGGAGGGGGCAGCCCATTGCCTAGAAAAAGGTGCACTTCAACCTTTTAAGTTGCTGCAAGTACAGTGAACTCAGAGTTTTCAGACTTTGTGAGTTGTCACCTGTGTTTGGGTGTACCTTTGAAAATACAGCTATCTTTGAGTCATTTCTGCTCCCTTAACTAACCCCTCACCCATATTCCTGGAAGTAACCCCAATAAAACTCATTGGTTCACCAAGCTGGACTTTGGTGGTGTTCTTATTTTGGTCTGTCATTGGCTCCCTATCTGAGGTGAGTGGGTGTTTGTTCACGTGTCCCTGGGAATAGTGTTGCACAACAACAGGCCGTGAGGAAACTTTGTGCTGCTTATTCAGTTTTTCTGGAAATACAAAACTATTCTAAAAACTAAAAAGCAAATGAGCAAATAAAATATAAGCAAAATAGGAAAATTGATCTATACCACTTTCTAGGACTTCAGGGGCTCTGTTCTGCAATGAACAAATGTCAGATTAAGTACAAAACTCCAAGTGAATTTCTGTGTATAGTGGAGAGATACCTTTAACCCATCTACCATCCCTCCAAGAAGCCCAGACACAAGATCCCTGAGGTTTCTCTCCAGAGGGAGGGAAAAATACTGAAAGAAAGGAAAAGAAACCAATAAGCAAACCTCTGAGTCTGACTGGGTAGACCATTCTGAGAATAGCTTCTGATTTACCTAAACTAATGCCTTCAAGAGCAGGTAGAAGTCACCAGTGAACTTTATTCTTCATGATCCAAGCAACGGTGATGCAAAATTGATATTGTACCTCTGGGAAATACAGAGAATTTGTGTGGGAGAGCAAATGGCTCTGTCACTCTTTGCACTGTTCTTTCTACATGTATCATGTGACACTTTTCTTGGGAAGATAGTAACCCAAACATCTATTCATTCCAGATAAGGACCAACAACAGAACAAATTAACAATACTACTGAAGTCCAATTTGGTGAACCAGAGTTTATTGGGATTACTTAGAGGAGAGTAAGTGAGGGGCTACTTTCAGGGTCAGGTACAACTCATAGGAAGCTGTGCCACTGAAAACCTGCCCCAGCATGGAAGGCACAGGAACGCTGGAACCCTGGATCTCACTACAGCTCATTACCCAACTTGCAGGCAGTTCACCAGGTTGGAGAGTGTTTCTTTCAGGAAGATCGGTTGGGCTACATTTCTCCCAGCAGTCCTTATTGTTTATTTATTCTGGGGGGGTGGGGTTGGGGGTGGGGCTAGTTCATTTGATTGGCTCTAGGGACTTCCTGAGGCTTCTGAGTTGTTTATTTCCTGAGTCTTTTTTTTTAAAGATTTATTTATTTATTATATATACAGCATGTATGACTGCAGGCCAGAAGAGGGCACCAGATCTCATTACAGATGGTTGTGAGCCACCATGTGGTTGCTGGGAATTGAACTCAGGACCTCTGGAAGAATAGTCAGTGCTCTTAACCTCTGAGCCATCTCTCCGGCCCACTTCCTGAGTCTTAAGGAGTCTCTCCCAAGAATTTCCCTAGTCTTTAAGACTTAATGAGTCTTAATGAATTTCCCCCCAGTACAGAATGTTCTAATCTGGGGCAAATCACCACACAGCATATGGTATAGTGTATCTTTATTCTGGGGGGTGGGCTCTAGCGCCCTCTCCCCACCACAATCTAGTCTGGTGAACCAACAAGTTTATTGGGGTTACTTACAAGTCCTTTGTGTAAATGCTGTATTTTTACAGAACCTGTATACATCTTCCTCACACATATACATTATGGATAATGCCTAAAGCAATGTAAATGTTATATGAAAGTTATATTGTGTTATTTAGGGGCAAGGAAAAATTCAGTAAGACCCGTATAGGTTGTTTTGTGCTGTGGAATAATCCTTCTGTACACTGTGAATATATATTATTCTCATTGGTTAATAAAGAACTGACTGGTTGGTAGCCAGGCCAGAAGTATAGGCAGGACAGCCAAACTGAGAATACTGGGAGGAAGAAGGGTGGAGTCAGTGGTCTTGCCAGGAGACACAGAGGGAGCAAGACATGCTGGAGGACAGGTAAAGCCATGAGCCATGCGGCAATACATAGATTAATAGAAATGGGTTAATTTAAGTTGTAAGAGCTAGTTAGTAATAAGCGTGAGCTATTTGGCCTAGCATTTGTGATTAATATAAGCCTTAGTGTGTTTATTCGGGAGCTGCTTGAGGGACAGAAACTTCCATCTACAGTTTTGTCTTTTGTTGTTTGAGAAGGGTCTTACTGTATTCCAAACTGGGCTGGAAATCGGGGTCCATCTGCCCCAGCTTTCCAAGTGCTGGCATTACAGGCAATCTCTGCCACTCCTAGATTTCAGATAATTTTTAAAACTAATATTTTCAATACAATATTGACTGAATATGAGTTGAGAGCACAGAACCCCTAGATGTGCAAGACCAACTCTATTGTCTGCTAAAAGGACTGTAATAGCTTATCAAGTCTTCCTGGGTCTTTCAAATATCTGACAAGGAGCTCAGAGCATCATCAGCTCTGGAGAAAGATATCCTCAAAACACCCTGATTCTTTTTTATTTAATAAAAATTATATGTCAGGGTTGACTCTTAAATGAATAGCCTTACAGACTTTCTTTTGCTATTGTTTAAGATTTTTTTCAAAAACATTTTTTAAAATAATGTGCTCATTATGACATTTTCATACACACAAACTTTCAAAAACAATTGATTTTGCTTTCTATATTCCTTTCCTGCATTGATGCTGTGTTGGGATCAACCTGTATCTTGAACCTCTAGAACCACACTGTCTTAGCTACTGTTCTGTTGCTGTGAAGAGACACCATGACCAAGGCAACTCCTATAAAGGAAACATTTAATTGGAGGCTTGCTTGTAGTTTTAGAGACTTAATCTATTATCATGATGACAGGGAGCATGGTGGTACTAATTGTGCTGGAACAGTAGCTGAGAGCTATATCCTGATGCTGAGAGAGAGAGGGAGAGATTGAGAGAGATACTTACTGGGCCTGGCATGGACTTTTAGAACCCCAAATCCCACCCCCAGTGACAAACTTCCTCCAATAAAACCACACCTCCTAATCCTTCTAAAGAGTTCCAGTTCCTAGTGACTAAGCATTCAAATATATAAGCCTAAGAGGGCCATTCTTACTCAAACGACCATATCTTCCAACAAGTCCAGTCCTATTCTAACAAGGCCACACCTTCTGATCCTTCCCAAACAGTTCCACAAACTGGAGACTAAGCATTCAAATATATGAACCTATGGAGGCCATTTTCATTCAGACCACCACACCCACTCTCTTGCTTCAAGTTTACTTGCTATTCTCAAGCACCTGCTTGTTCATACAGCCCCGTCTTTCACTTCTTGCAGCCAGCACCTACATATTTTCTGGCTCCTAAAACCACCAGAACCCACTTTGCCTTCAGGTACAGGATTTTACTATAACAGCTTTGACCTCACTGGACAGATATGCAGGGACAGACTGACACTGGGCTGGCTCTGATCGGTCAGTTCCAAATGTGAGGATCATAGAGGCTCACCCAAAGCTACTGCCAGTGAGACTTTCCCTGGAATCTCTCCCAGCTTCATAGACACCCTCCTTTCTCTGGTCTAACCATCCCACTCCCAGGATTTTCTTAGGAATCCTTCTTCATAAGACACTTTCACATAAATCCTTGCTTCAAGGTCTGCTTTCTGGGGTCACTACCAAAAACAGAAATCGGTTCCCTCATCAAGAAAGGAATTACTGCCAAAAGTATTGTTGGCTGAGAACATTCTATTTTGAGGGTGGCCCTTAGCCAAAGACTGAGCAAGACACAGAGGCAGGCTAGCCCCTTACTCCCTGTTCTGCATAGTTTTATGTCAATTTGACACAAGCTAAAGTCATCTGAGAGAAGAGAACCTCAGTTAAGAAAATGCCTCCATAAGATTAGCTGCAGGAAAGCCTGTAAGGCGTTTTCTTAATTAGTGATTGATGGGGGAGGGCCCAGTGCATTGTAGGTGGTGCTATCATTGAGCACTCTCAGGCTGTGTCTTTCCTCCTCAGTTAAAATGCCATGGAAATCTTCTCCTGCATCTCATAGGTGCTTCTAAACATGATTTATTATTGTGTTGGCAATAAAGAGGAATCATCATAGATCTCTCTTTGCTTTATTTTTACTTTTCTTTCTTTAAAATCCTTTTGTTTTAATTGTACATTTTACCTTCAGGTCAGTTTCTCTCCAGACTATTTCTGGAATGTCCTTGGTTCCATTTTTCCACCATGAGATGATTTTTCTCAAAATCTCCCACTTTCTTAAGAAACTGTGAAGTCAAGAGACTCACTGACGGTTTTTGGGGTGCGTCAGGGCAGGGAGAGTAGTGACTTGTTTAATGTTGAGAATCACTTTTCTTTTGCTTCTAGATTCAGATATGTGGAGTCAGGATGATCTAAACTTCCCAATACCCCTTTATTCAATGGAGATTAGTATGGTGCCAGATAGATATGAAAGTTGATGACAAATTATAAACTTTACTCAAGTACCACATGCTTATCCCATTTTATTCCAGAGAACAGAGGTTCTCAACCCAGCACCATTTAGGAGAAGATAATTGTGTTGTGGGCTGTCCTGGACTGTTGGACACTAGCAGCACCCCTGGCCTCTGAGAAGCTCTCTCCTGGATGTTTCTACTCATTACCACAAGGTGTTACTCAGTTTTCCATTGCTGTAGGGCATTCCCAAGACAATCAGTTGACTTATAAAGAGAAATGATTTCTTTTGGCTCATGGTGTTGGAGGTCTGGTGACATTGCTGTGGCACATATCATGGCGGGAGTGTGTGGTAGAAGACCATTCAACTCATGGTTGTGAAAAAGAGAAAGAAGGGTCTGAGGTCCCACAACCCCCCACGTCATAAGACATTGCTGGCTCCCACTTTGCTTATATGTATGTGTATAAGCATTTGTATGCAGTTGGAGGCCAGGGAACTACTTTAGGTGCCATTTCTCGGGTACAATCTATTATGTTTATTTATTTATTCTTTGACAGGGTCTCTCACTAGCCTGGAGCTTGCCTAGTAGGCTACATACCATGACAAGAGAGCCCCAAGGATTCTCCTGTCTCCATCTCCTTAACACCAGGATTCTGATCCTGTGCCTCCATGGAAGGTAGCTTACTGACTTAGTCATCCCCCTAGCCCTGGACCCTGTTTTTTTTAAAGGTTTTACCTGCCAATAATACCACAAAGTGTTTGACACATGGGCCTTTGTGGGATATTTTAGATGCAAGGTTCAGCATCAAATGCACTTTGGTTTGGCCATAACAAGCCATTCTAATAAATCCCCTTTATATACAATTAATATATATTGTTCCTCTAAATAGTCATGACTAATACACCATCCATGGGTTGAGTACCATTGACAGAGCTAAGGCATGAATCAAAGATGTACCCAAATAATAGCAAATTCTTCCCTGTCCTTCACCCATCTATCTCTTCTGGATCATTAAAAGCAAGCAAACCAACAAACAACAACAAAAAAACCAACCTCTTATTATTGAAGACTAGAGAATCCCTGTTTGTTTTGTTTTATTTTTGCTAAGGGAACAAAGGTCTCCATTTACTTCTGAGAGGCCCTGACCCTGTGGGCTCAACTCAACATGTCCAGGCACTCTTGGATCGTCATGAGGTTCTTAGGAGTGCCTGCAGGGAAAGCCAAACCTATCCTGTGGGAAGATGACCTCATTCTCCTCACAACAGATAATGTGGAGATGCTCTGAGTAAGTGACAGACTATGAGAAGAAACTACAGATCCAGTGCCACTGTATTGTGCTGCCCAAGTCACACTCTTACACCCTGGTGACATCTTCATGATCCAGTGTGGGATACAGGACAGCATGGAGTCTGGGGACCAGACTTGAGTTCTGAAACTTCCATCCACTAGCTTTGTGACTTTGGGCAAGTGACTTTACTTCTTTAAGCTTCAATTTCTGCATCCATAAAATGGCAATACTGTTGTGAGAATTAAATGGAATATTCATATCAATGGTGCCTGGCACTCAGTGTCTGGGATCAGTACTCCGTAAACAGTTGGTATATGTTGTGGGTGGTATTGGCTTAGAGATTTTTGAACTTGGGGACAAGAGCATACTAGGCAACCAACTGAGATACATTTCACAGCCTGGTTTTGTTTTGTTTGTTTGTTTTGTGATTTGTTTTCGAGATATGGTCTCTCTGTGTAGCTCTAACTGACCTCAAACTTGCGATTTTCCCACCACACCTCCCAGGAGCTGGGATTTCAAGTGTGTGCCACTGTGCTTACTTCTAATGTTGGCTTACCCAGGCACACTTCGGCGATGAACGTTCTACCAGTACAACAAAGAAACTAGTCGTGTAAACCGTTAAATGCAGCACCAATTTTTATCCATAAGAGCTGGTGGATGACTTGCTTCCTGCACACTGTGCTTGAACACTTTTTGTAAAATACATGGGCATGCCTTGGTTGCAATGTGAGTTGGCAAGAGGGTAGGAGTGAAAGGCAGAGTGGGAAGGAAAGCCACATGGATGGTGAAATATTCTAAAGTGCTGAGGCCCTCTACTTGACTCGTTCCAAAGAAATCTTAATTTCTCTTGTACATTTTCTTCAAGTTTATCAAGTTTTCCTCCTAGAAACAGTGGGATTCTTAGGGGCTAGTGAGATGGCTGACTTGGTAAAACTCTCTCTGAGTAAGCATGAAGACCTGAGATTGGATACCTGACACCATGGTAAAACACTGTGTGTGCACCTGTACCTGAGGCCAATCATTAACCAGGATCATCCTGCACACCGACCAGAATCACACTTCCTTATGAGAAGTACAGGACAGAACGAGTGGCTGTTATCCAAGCTTCTCTGAACTTCCTGGCAGTTCATGTCTATCTTAGAAGACAGACATAAATGGATACCTGGAGCTTGCTGGCAAGCTAGGCTAGTCTCATCAGTGAACTTCAGGTTCAGTGAGAGACACTGTCTCAAAAAATAAGATTGAGAGTACTTGAGGAAGACATCAGACGTCAAACACGTACACATGCAAGCATGTTCACACACACACACACACACACAGAGAGAGAGAGAGAGAGAGAGAGAGAGAGAGAGAGAGAGAGAGAGAACAGGATTCTCAAATCTATCACAACTAAGTAGTGTGTGTGTTTATTGTTTGTTTGTTTGTTTGTTTGTTTGTTTTTTCTTCTCTTTTGAGATCATCTTGCCATATAGCTCAGTCTGGCTCAAAGTCACAATTTTTCTGCCTCAAATTCCATATTCAAGTCAATGAACACATCTAGGAATTAGAGAGTACTGTATTTTAGTCATCAAACACTAGAAACAGACATTTTTTGAGACAGGGTCTCATAATCTAGTCCTAGCTGGCCTTGATCTCACAGTTTATCTCCCAAGTGCGGTGATTAAAGACATGTGCCACCATATCTAGATTCCTTTTCTTTAGCTTTATTTATTTATTTATTTATTTATTTATTTATTTATTTATTTATGTATGAGAGATTGCCAGATGTATGATGTTATAGCTTGGACCAGAAATGTCCCCAAAGGCCCATAATCTCAGTCCCCAGCTTGGCAGTATTGGAAAGAAGTACAGCCTTTATGAGATGGAACCTACAGGGACTGTGCCCTTGAAGGGGATAACAGGACCTGGGCTGCCTGTCTTCGTTTCTTCCTGCCCACTGCACTGTGAGCAGTTTTCTCTACCATGACCTAGCACCACGTCAGCTGCCACTGGGCTCTCATAAAACAGCCCACTTTCTCATGCAGACATTCCTGTTTCCCAGAACAAACACCGGGTCTTTTCCTTCCCTTCCCATAATCTGCCAGGCTCCAGGGACAAAGTGGCATTTGTGAAAGAGCATGCTGTACCAAGAAGGGAAGGCCTTGTCCACATGCCCACAGCTCCTGGGGTTCAGATGTGGTGCAATAAACTATCTGGCTCTGGAAATTCTGTCCCTGAGTGCACTTGCAAATATTTACTCATCAGAATTGAATTGTGTTAAAAGAGTCTTGCAGACACTGTACCTGGGTGCAAATCCTGCCTTTACCCCTTACCTCTGGGCCTCAGTTTCCTTATCTGTTGAAAATATCATTAATAACTCCTGAGACTGGTGTGAAGCATAAATGACCTGCTGGAAAATCCAAAGAAACACATACAGAAATGCACTCAATAAACGTGATGTAGGTGGTTAGTAAGTCCTGTGTCTTCCCAAACAAAAGAGAAGTGTGGTTGTGTTTGGGCAGGACAGACTGAGGGGTGTCCTTGTGGAATGAGCGTTATGATGGCTGTGGGATGTGGTTAGGGCAGTCTTTTTAAACCTCTCCACTTTCCACAGTTGGCGTCGGCTCTTGGCTGATGGCTGTTCTGTGCACTGAAGATCCCTTGTCAACTTCCTTGGTCTTTACGTACAGGTGTCAGCCCCGCCTCCTTATCCCCAGATGTGACACTCCCAATGTCTCCAAACATTGTTCAGTGTCTCTAGGGGTGTAAGGAAAGAAGTCTCCCCCTGTTGAGAAAGACTGGTCTAGAGGGAACGGATGAAGTCATTGCCATGGGTCAAATGAAAAAACCCAAAGTGCTACCATGAGCTAGTGACATGCACGCTCCTGGAGAGTAACGTAAGCAAGGTGGGTGAAACACCATAGAAATGACATGTTTGCTCTCTGTTTTTCCAGGAGTGCAAGGCAAATATATTTGTTCGGGTAGATGTCTGTGTTATGCAAAACCAAATCTAAAAAGAGAAGGAACAAAAATACTTCTAAGAAAAGAAAAACATCTTAAATAGCAATGTGAATTCATAGCATGGGATTGGGCTTCTAAAGATTGATGAAGCTGTCACCTCTAGGCTCTCTGAGCTTTTGACCCTGAATAGCATTCTGTGAGGTCCTGGGGGCTGACATCACCTGTGGTTCTTCCTATGCTCCCTGACCCTGTGCTAAGAACACACTAAACACTAGCTTTGTGTCTTCCCAGACTGTGTCCCTTACTTGCTTTCTCCTTCTCACTGGGGTCTCTAAAGAACCAGTCTTTTAGGTTTTGTTTGTTTGTTTTTGTTTTGTTTTGGCTTTTGGAGACAGGGTCTGTCTGTGTAGCCCTGGCTGTCCTGGAACTCTGTGTAGATTAGGCTGTGGCCTGGAACTCACAGAGATCTGACTGCCTCTGTCTCCTGAGTGCTGGGATTAAAGGCATGTGCACCATGTGCATGCCTGGTACCTGCAGAACTCAGAAGAGCACATCTGATCCTCTGGACCTGGAGTTACAGATGGTTGTGAGCTACTATGTGGGTGTTGGAAACCGAAGCCCAGTCCTCTACAAGAGCAGCAAGTGCTCTTAGCCACTGAGCCATCTCTCCAGCCCATGTCCAGAGAATTTTAAAGTATCGGAAACTGCAGAAATAGCCTGAGAATTGACACTCTTTCCTCATTTTCAAAACCTCTATAACAGCCCATTGACTTTGTCTTTTTGAAACATTTAACAGTGTGTTACGTTGGAGAAGAAGTTTTGCTTTTGTTTCCTCAGGAGAAGAAAAGCTATGGATACCATTAAAATTAATAAAGGTTCAATTTGAACAAGAGAGACCTCTTAATTAGAAGAGGTGATAGTCCATCCATCAACCAGCATGACCATTCAATCTAAACTAACTTACATGACTAACAAATGCTTTCATTTTATTAGATATAACCTACCAAAAAGGAAACTCCCCAAAGTTAGGGTTGGGGCAGGGTTTTGTTTTTGTCTTTCAGGAGAATGAAGGCATCCAGCTAAAGAATCTGAAGAACACTGGACAAATGAGACATGTGAAGAAAAAGAACAAATTACTCACCCCCCCCCAAAAAAAAAGTCTGAAGAAAGAGTAAATTGGCCTGTTGAATATCACATCTCCAACAGGATAAAATTTTATAAATCTTCTTAAATGTTTGTTTCTGCTGTTCTCTACAGACACATAAAGCAAATGGTCTTTTTGCAGTCCCAGTGCAATTGAAAATCAAAGCTGGCTTTGGAGTTGGAATGTGGCTCTCTCCTTCTCTAAACTCAAGCATGCTTTTTAAAAGTAAATTCCAAAAATCTCTGTCTCATGTCAGAAGAGCCACCTGATATGGGATAGAAGAAAAAAATAAAAATTAGAGACTATTCTATTGCCACTAATCTCATAATGCTTAAAATGTTTAAGTTTTCTGTAATGAACCATGACCATGCCTACCAGTGACATTTGAAGTCTCCAAAAAGATGATGGAGCCCCACAATGATGACTTCACATGGACTATGATAATGCCTCTAAGCTGACAAACACCACCCTAAAATTGGCTTTGGGCTACAAAATTGCTCAGGACAATTTCAAGGTGGGTAGCTGAGATGATCCAGCCTTGCAGACTGCTCTATCCGGGACTTGAGACAAGCCCTGCACGTTCCCATTACACAGAGACTGGACAACAAATGATACAGCTACCTCTCCCAGGACTTGACAATTAACACCATTTCTTTTCAGGATCCCCTAAAGATGCCATCACCCCCACAATGAAGGAAGTGATTTTAAGAACATGATGCCCACATTCCCAAGAGGTGGAGTGGGTGATTTTCGGTCATTCAGTGAGTTATGGATATTTGTCATTGTTTAGGGTGGTTGGTTATAAGTTGTTATTGGTAATGGTTAAAAAAAAAGCTGAACTAAGGAGATTTGATTCAGGGTTTTTGTTAAGGAAAAAGGAGATATAGAAATGATAGGCTAAAGGATAGATTATTTAATCTACTCTGAAATGAAAAAAGGGGGGTATATATATGATAGGATAAAAGGGTAGATTATTGAATTTATTTTTAAAGAGCAACTACTTGTTTTAAATATTTTACATTAATATAGATCTTTGTATATTGATACAAAGTTGAGATATTTTTGTTAGAATATACTGTACATACATTACTAATCTTCTTCAAGGTATTGTACCTATACATCTCATTTAACAATGTAATGCACGTTGCTAGTCCTTGAAAGTTATTACAAACTATTTAGGATAATAAAGAAATGCAGGTTAGTAGTTAGTCATCTATTACAATTAAACTTGTAGTCATGTTAGATATGTTTCCAAGGTCAAACAGATATGTTTTAGGTAGACAGGCAGTCTTCAACATGTCAGAGATCTACAGAATATGGCATTTAAGATGTTTTAATAACATAGGTTCTTTTTTTTATGACAGTGAGACATGTCTGATACTGGCAGCACCAATCTACTTCAAAGAAGATGATGGGCATAGAAGAAACTCCATATGGAGTTTACTTTTTTGTGGCAAAAGTTAGCCACTGGGCAAGAAAATGCCCTTGCCTCGACTGTTGACAATATGCTATCTAAATGGACAAGCAGGACACAAAAGAAAGGACTGCCTAACTTTGCCAAGATAAGGTAGGATAGCCCTTCAGTAAATCCTGCTTCACAGATAAATCTGTCAGATATTCTAGGCCTATAGGCCAAAGATCGATGCCCCAAAGTTGCAAAGGAAGCTTGGGTGACTGTCCAGGCATCTAACCGTTTCTGCCATTTCTCACATTTTTTGAAAGTCACTTGCTTGCACTTCCTGCTTACTCAGGTATATTATTTCCTTCTCAGGTCTCTGATGGAGTTGAAGACTTTATAGTTATAGTTTTCCTTGATACTAAATTCAGAAAAGAAATTCCCTAAAGAGGTGTAAAGTGTATAAGGTTGAGAGACATTAGAAGATAATTTTGGTAATGCAAGTTAGAATAAAAAGTGAATTAAGTATAATCTTTTTTACTCACCAAGATAGGATAGATATGGAGTATTTTCCTTGAATTTGTCAATTTTTAATGAACTAGACATTGTTGATGTATTTTTTGCCTATATATATTGTATATAGCTATTGTACTTATTGTATATAGTTTTTCTTATATTAGTTATAACCTTCTTTTTTATTTTAGACAAAAAGGGGGAAATGTGGTGATATTTTGTTTGTGCTTTAACAAATAAAGCTTTCCTGGAGGTCAGAGTATGGAGCTAGCCACTAGTTAACCATAGTTGCCAAGCAGTGGTGGTAGACACCTTTAATTTCAGCACTTAGGATCTCATGCCTTTGATCCCAGTACTTGGGAGGCATATGCCTTTAATCCCAGCACTGTGGTGATATATTGTGCACCATAATAAACTTATCTGGGGATCATAGGACAGAGCCAGCCACTAGATTATACATAGAAGCCAGACAGTGGTGACACACACCCTTAATCCTATCACAGATCTGGATCTCTGTGAGTTCAAGGCTACACTGGGAACAGAGCCAGGTGTGGTGGCACACACCTTTAATCCCAACACTTGAGATCTCCTGCCTTTGCTTAGAAAGCACACACGCCTTTAATTCTAGGAGGTGATGTCAGGGCAGAGAAAGGTATATAAGGTGTGAGGAAACAGGAACACTCGTTCTTGAGGCTGAGTATTTCATAGAGGTAAGAACGTGGCTGACTTGTTCTGTTTCTCTGATCTTTCAGCTTTCACCCCATTATCTGGCTCCAGGTTTTTTCTATTAATAAGACTGTTTAGCATTCATGTCACACAGCACTAGGGAGGTGGAGATGGGAAGTAATATGGCTGGGCAGAGAGAAGAATATAAGGAGGGAGGAGATAGGAGCTCTGCCCCCTTTTCAGGATGAGGAGTTGGCGAGGTAAGAGGTGGCTGTGGCTTGCTCCTTTGTCTCTCTGACCTTTCAGCATTTACCCCAATATCTGGCTCCAGGTTTTTATTATTAAGACCAATTAGGATTTGCACTACAACAGTGAGGGTTTTGTTGGGTTTATTATTTATTTTTGAAGATATCAGACTTTTGTCATCTGGGATTTCCTGTTAAAATAAATTTTCTTTTGGTATGACAGGAAAGGACCTAAGATTCTGCATTTCCAGTAAGCTTCAATACTGCTAGTCCATAGACCACTGGAAGTCATGGGCCAGAAGATTAAAAGCAGGTCTTCTTGACTAGTGTCTAAAACTGAGGATTCCTGTAATCATTTAAAAGCCAGGAAAGGGTATTTTACTGCTAGAAAAAAATATCCAGGGTGGGTTTTTCATATGTGTGTGTGTGTGTGTGTGTGATCACATCCATACATGTAGGGGCCAAAGGTTGATGTAGATGTCCTCCCTAATAGTGTCTCAAACTTATTAGTTTATAAATTTATTATTATTATTATTATTATTATCATTATTATTATATGTGTATGAGGTCAGATCTTGTGGATGCTATGGCACATGTGTGGAGGTCAGAGGACAACTTTGTGGAATGACCTCTCTCCTATTTTTACATAGATTCCAGGGTTGAATTGGATCATCTAGCCTTCATGGCAAGTGAATTGCCCACCCCAGCCCCAACCCCAAACCATTTCTTTGGCCCATCCCCTTATTTTTGAGTCTATCACTGAACCTGGAGCTGGCTCACCAACTGGCTAGACTGACTAGCTAACAAGCCCTACATTATCCTCTTGCCTCTGCCTTGCTAACCCTGAGATTACAGATGTAGACTACTGTATCTGGCTTTTTATATAGGTGTACAGGATCTGAACTGAGGTCAGATTGAGCTATCATCCCAGCCCCCAGAGTAACTTTCTTTTGTCCAAAACAGGCAGATATCTCTTTTTGCTTTCTTCCAAGGTATATTGAAGCAGGATGGCATGCAGTCAATAATCTGGGAGTTTCACCTAGCCAGTGGTTTTATTTTCCTATGCTCCTTCATGTTTTAAAGTATGTGGTAGTACAGACACCATTCTGGAGAAATGAGAGGCAAAGACAAGAGAAGTAGTGAGAGAGAGTGAGAGCATACCTCTCCGCAGTATTGGGCTGAACCCCTAAATCAATCCCAGCAACCACTTTGTGTGTGATAGTTGGGAGTATCTGAAATGTCCCCACAAATGGCAGAGAGTGTAACAAAGATAAGGGGCATAGGACAATCTGTAAACTATAGTGCTTTCCCCAAAGATTGTGCAAATGCTCACAAAAGTCAAAAGGATAAACTGAGCATTATGGATCCTTTATGGACCAGGAGATTGTGGGCTGGGCTTCACCACAGCTTGTGTGTGCAGTACAACAAGGCCATTGTTAGCCTGGAGCATGGGTATTGAAAATGAAATATTAGCTGCTGGCTCAGAATAAGGAATGCATTTATGACCTCAGCTAAGCATATGTATGCCAGATGGATCTACCCATTCCCCTTACAGACTAGGCCCTAGAGGAGCCAGGCTGTAGGTAGAGATGAGGGTGAAGACTCAATGGTCAAAGGGATCAGGGTGTCTAAAAAGCTGATATCTATGGCCTAGAGACACAATCACAGGAGGAATACAATTTTCCTGCAAACTGGAACTGGTTTCCAAGAGCATCCTTAAAAACTCTGAACTCTAGGGGGACAGAGTTGGGTTGGATACTACAGTTTGCTAGCTCAGGCTACACTCACACACCAGCTGTCGCATGAAGGCTCAGCCTCTGTCTGCTATTGGCTCTACAGGATTTGGCAGCCAGATTCTACTGGCCCTGCTCTAACTGTGTCCCCAACTCTAGATCACTTCCATGCAGCCCTAATCATGTTCTGTAGAGAGACAGAATCAAAAAGAAACAGATAAAGATAAACAAGAGGATGTTTCATAGGATAATTGGCTTGTGTGACGACAGAGGCTGAGAAGCACGTAACAGCCATTTGTGAGCTGGAGACTAGGAGCCAAGTAGTATAGCCCAGACCAGGTCCAAAAGCCCCAGAATAGGAAAGGTAAAGATGTAACTTCCAGTTTAAGGTCCAAAGCCTAAGATTCCAGAGCTCATTGGTGTAGGGAGTCCTGGGGCCCAGATGCAGCAGGGCTTGACATTCTGATATCCAAGTGCAGGAGAAAAAGGGCATATCTCAGCTCCAGACTATCCAGATCTACCCAGACTTACAGTGGACTACACAGTGCGCGTTCTGGTTGAGGGAAGTGTTATGAAATGGCTCACGGGAGGCCTTGGTGGGTTAGACCAAGGTGCCCTGGTAGGTGAGGGAGACATGCCATGCAGACGGGGCAGTGGGCTGGAAAGTTACTCACACCATGCAGACACAACATCCACGTGGAAAGTTTATTGGGGGAAGGGAGAAGGGAATGGAGGGAAGGAAAAGGGGGGAAGAGAGAGGGGGTGCACACCTAGAGAGAAGGGGGGAGTTTTTTTCTTAAAGTGGGTTTTATGTAAGATGATGTCAGGATGCTGAGCAGGCCAGGGTATTATCTGCTTTCTGGCCAGGATTCTAAGAAGTGGGTCTGAATGCTAACAGGAAGGCCTTCCTTACTATGTCCACCAACTTCCATGCCAGCCTCTCACCGCCACACCCAGAAGTAAGGTTTTGCTTATTCTCCAGTTAGGACTTAATCTAGCTGAGTTGGCAGCTGGAATCAATATTCCATGCTGCCTCTGATGTGATTTTTCTAGTAAGAGGGGCTGGAAACCCTCTCATGAGCTGCTGGGCTTACAACCCTGAGACTGTTGAGATTTGTGTTCTGAGTAGCAGACACTGAGAAAGTCACTATCAGTTGGAAGGTAGAGAAATAGATCATGATGGGGCAGTCGATATTGGGTGTGAGTGAAGAGGCTACCATTTGGACAAGGGGTACAAGATCTCCCTTGGAGCAATGCTTCAGGTTGTCCCATCCAAGGGGTAAAGAACTGCAGACTTTCTGGGACTTGGGTAGGTGTCATGTCTTTGCCTCTTTGACCCATCTCTGAAGACTTCATTGCAAAGAAATGGCTAGTTCCTGTGCCTGGGTTTAGCTTAGCGAGGCTCCTGTTTATCTCCTTTATATCACCACAGAGGGTGATATCTGCAGTGTCCAGGAAGTCAGTGACCAATCTCAAGCCATACATGCAGTATCACACAAGTCTGTTCATGTTTTCTTTGGGGACATAATCATCGAAAGCCACTTCTGAAGAACCAAGAGGCTGGATTCTGAACCCAAGGGCTCAGCACATTAATCATTGGCAACACCTTTACAATTTTTCTGTGGATGGGATACCCATCATAAGTTGCCACTTTTTGATCTTGAGCACACATCACCAGGCATCTCCTTTGAAGGAAACACCAGATATTTTTAACCATTTGTCACGAAGTTTTTGTTATGTGGAATGACAATGGAACATTTTATCAATTCCTCAGGGCCTCGTGATTTGGAAGTGCACAGTGGAATTCATGTAATTGGAGGTAGGGTAGCATAACAGTGGGAAACCTTCAAAATGGTAGCTTCTCAGATGCCGTGTCAAAGGTTTCTTGAGGTGGATGGAGTTCTGGGCTTACTCTGCTCTGAAAATGAAAGGCAGTTTCTGTCAAATCCTTGTCCTTATCCACAAATTTCTTCCTCAGGCATCAGTCTGAGAAATCCCAAGGCTTCCAGATCTATGTGTTTTTCTGTCTTTGGGATTTTCACCATCCCATAGGCTTAGTGGGGTCATCATTTGGCTTGATTGTCCCATAGCAATATTTTCAATCCATAGCACAGGTTTATGCCAATCTGAGGAGCTCTTATCTTCTAGGTGGAATCAGTTCAGCAATGTCAACCTCCCTGCCAAGGCTGAATGATCCAGTCATTTGTTCAGGAAGCAACAGTGAGTATGACTGTGTGGTCAACATGAGGGACCTCAACATGAAGCCGGCACTCTCTTGCACTGTTCCTGTATCAAATACCCCGTCTCTTTGGTCCCACGGAGCATCAAGCTACGCTAGATAATACAAAATTTTGTCTTACTCCAAGATGCTCCCTGTGGTGGTTGAATACGCACATCCTCCATAAGCTCATGAATTTAAACCCTTGGTTCCCAGTTGGTGGCACTGCTTGGGGAGGGTTAGGAGGTATGGCCCTTTTGCAGGAGTATGTCACTGGAGGAAGGCTTTGAAAGTTTAAAGAGCTGGAACATTTCCAGTTGCTCTATCTCCTTCATGCTTGCCAGTTGAAGATTCTCAACTTTCTGCTCCATTCACCTGCTGCTTGCTACCCTGCCTCTCCTACCTCTACTTCCCTTTCTCTACAGGTAATTATTGACTTTTCTTATTTATTCCATTAAATAACAAATAAAATATTAAAAAATTTGTAGCCCCCAGTGTTTTAGATAAATGCTAATCAGTTATATGCATCTCTTTCCACGATGAACTGTCCCAGAGATGACTCCATAGTGGTGAATGTTGACACTGGCATTCGTCAGTGTTTCCCAGAGAAGCAGAATCAGTGTGACACAGATAGGTTGATAATGGTGATGATCAATAGATAACATGTTATAAATAGATGATTGACAGACAGGTGGCAAATGGTAGATGACAGATAGGGCTTATTGCAATGGATTGGCTCAGGCATCTACAGAATCTAGTAAGTCCCAAAGATCTTCAGGGCACATGGATAAGCAAGAGACTCAGAAGGGCCAACGGTGCAGTTCCAGTCTGAAGGATGATGTATCCATTTGCAATAACATGAAAGAGAAACCAGTGCTTCAATCCCGAGGAAGGGTCAGGAGGGGAGAGTTCCGCCTGACTTGAGTAAAAGACAAATTTTGAGCTTTCTGCAAACCTTCAACCAATCAGATGAGGCCCACCTACATTAGAGAAGATAAGTTGCTTTTCTCAGCTCACTGATTTCAGTGTTGTTCTTCTCACCCAGCAGTGCCCTCACAGAAACAATGTGAGCAGTGCAATTATTCTGAATCAAGCACCAGGGCATGCAAAAATCCCATCAAGCTGACTCCTGAAAGTTAACCTTTGTACTGCACTTTTCTTCATTCCTTTCAGTGACTCCACTGTATGGATGTGCTGGTTTAATAAAGTGGTCTCCTGTTGGTGGATGTTTTGACTCTTTACAACCTTTCACTATCACAAGCCATTCTGTAATAAATAACTGTGCATATGCATATTTCATCAGTTTTCCACTGCCAGAGATGGCTTCTGAGAGATAAGACTGTGAGGTAAAAGGGTAAATGTGTATGTGATTGCCTGTCCTTAGGGTCTATGGAATTAAAAAAAATTGGATTTAGTTCTTTCTTTAATGTGTATGAGTGTTTTGCATGTATATGGACGTGTATGTGTATATGTATATACCTGTGTGCATCTGGTACCCTTGGGGTCAGAAGAGGAGTTTGGATTCCCTGCAAGTAGAGTTACTGATGGTTGTGAGCCAGCATGTGGGTTCTTGGAACTCAACCTGAGTCCTCTACAAGAGCAACAAATGCTCTTAACTGTTGATCCATCTCTCTAGCCCTAGGGCTATATCATTTTGTAGTTCCCCGCAATTTCTGAAAGCACCGGTTCCTTTGGGACACAGGTGTTCAGTATAGGTCGAAGAAAACAGCACTGTACTTGACCATGGTGACTGGTCTAACACCATTCTCCCCGTGAGAGGAAGTGGGACGTTTGTAAAATGCTAGGACAGAGATCTGTCTTCTGGGATGGCTCAGCTGACTGCTGTAAGCCTTGAGTCTCTGGAAACTACCCCAGAGAGGAAGACTAGTGGGGAAAGAGGAGGAAAAAAAAAGGAATAAAGAACCACAGAGAGAAGCCTGACATAGAGCCCAGCTGGACCAGAATCCGGGGCTGGTTCTGTGTTTTCTAGTCACAAAAGCAAAAAGTTAATTTCTTAAATCTCTACTTTAATTTGTCTTCCCTGCCAGCAAGACAGTCTTCCCCGATGCAACGGCTGCTTAGAGTATGGTTTTTGTCTCATAGGTGTGTGTTCAGGGTTAATGTATGGGCAGCCAAGTAGAGAACACCTTCTTAGAGTATGGTTTTTGTCTCATAGGTGTGTGTTCAGGGTTAATGTATGGGCAGCCAAGTAGAGAACACCACAGCATAGCACAGTGCCAACCGCTATATCTTACGTATCTATTGATGGAGTCCTACGAGTCCTTCAGAACTCAGGGAGTAAGTTGTGAAGCAGAAGAAACATGAAGTGAGCCTTGAAGTGGCGGGATCTGGGCTGGTAAAAAATCCCACTCAGTGCCCCCATATTCACCAGTCCTGGATTCTGAGCTGAAGCAAGAGCCCACGGCTTTGCCTGGTCCCACTCTCAGATGGGAGCAAACCTCCCTGAGACACCCCGAGAGCCAGGCAGGGTACTTTCATTTATGTTCTGGACAAAGGAGCTTACCGTCATAAGGTTTTTAAAGGTTAGCTGATTCTACTTGGGTTTCCAAAGACAAGCAAACTACCACTGCCTAGATGTCTGGGGGGACCTGGTCCTCAGGGAAGTTCATATCCAGCTGTGTAGTGATGTGGCGAGAAGACTCTTTCAGCCTGGGATAGACTTAATTTTCTAAGCAGACACCGATCCAAACTTTCCATACAGATAGAGCTTAGGGTAGTGGTTCTCAACATTCCTAATGCTGTGACCCTTTAATACAGTTCCTCCTGTTGTGGTGACCCCCCAACCATAAAATTATTTTGTTGCTACTTTGTAACTGTCATTATGCTACTGTTACAAATTGTAATGTAAATATCTGATGTGCCACCCCTGTGAAAGGGTTATTTTTACTTCCAACAGGGTTGCCACCCACAGGTTGAGAACCACTGACTTAGGGACAGCTATTTGGCTAGAAGGAGAATTAAGGGACTTCTGCTGGAGCTTGCTCAGTGTGTCAAGCCACCCAACATCACTTAAGTTGTATGTTACTTTGGGGTGGATTTGTAGAGACACGGGTAGATATTACAAGGAAACTAAAGAATGCCATCCCTTGGCACCATCCTTCCTTATGACCCAGACATCCTATAGACAGAAGAATCTAGCAAGAATGAGGCTCGAACAAAGCCAGTGCAGGGAACCTTGACCTCATCTAGTTTGTTTTTAGCAATACTTGTTTTCATAGGCCAGTCAGGCAGTCTCTGTTAGAAAGAATAACAAGGCTGTTGAATTCAAAGGAAGGGCTGCTGTCGTTTCTACTGGAATCCCTGAAGCAGCCCTGATATCCAGACCCTGACCTGCATCCCCAGATGGCTGTGGTTATAGAAAATGCCTCCATCTGTCCAGCCGTGGAGATGTGTTTATCACATCATTGGCCCATCTGCAGAGATTGTGGAATTTACAACTCTCAATAGTTCACTGAATGGAAACAGATGTTTTATCAGAAATTCATTGTCAAAGAGAAACATTTAATACTGGCAATTAGCAAAGGAAAACAAGGTCAAAGTACCCAATTCAAACGGAGATACTTCCCCACAGGATGAGTGCGACATAAAGTCATAAACTGAAACTCTCTCTGCTTTGTTTTTCAGTGTGGACCCAGGGAAGTTCCTGGATATGATTTGGAAAATGGAGAAGACCTCTGTCAAGAGCATTAATACATACACATACACACACACACACACCAGTGAAGAAATGAGTCAAATACCTGAGCATCTACTTGGGGAATCAGCTGTTGGTATTATGGGATATTACAGTTAATAACCACTGGATTTATCCCAAGCATTGGGTCGCATCATTTGCATGTACTTGGATGCCAGGGAGAGTTATGGCAGCAAGAAACCCAATATTCTTTGGATGGTAAATTTTTTTTGAGAATTATTTATTTTTATGTTATGTATATGGGTGTTTTGCCCGCACATATGTCTGGGCAGTAGGTGCACATAGTGCCACAGAGGATGTTTGATCTCCCAGAACTGGAGTTACAGATGAATTTGACCCGGGTCCTCTGGAGGAGCAACCAGTGCTCTTAATCGCTGAGCCATCTCTCCAGCCCCTGGAAGGTAAATTCTGGATGGAGCAACAAAATGAAGGGAAATGAGGTTTTTCCTGCTTAGGTCAAGCTCATGCAGTGCACTGAGGAAGAGATAAACTTACCATGTGATTCCTGAAAAAGGGGAATGTTTGTGAGACCACTGATCCCTACTGTCATCTGGAATCATGTGGCTACGTGACAATTTCCTTCCTTTGCAAGAAATGCAGACTTTGGGATTGGGTGTTATCTTTAAAAATTGGGACTGTTCTAAGAAAAGCTGTCCCTACACTTGCTCTGGTGGCTTCAGTGTTCAGTAGCTGCTTTTTGGCAGTGGGATCCGAGTTTCTAAAGAAGAGAACAAGGAATTTTGTTTGGGTTTGAGATTTTGTTCTCCCCTCCCCCACTCCCAGGCAGGGTTTCACTGTGTAGTCCAGGTAGGCTCGAAGTCACAATCCTTTTGTCTCAGTCTCGTAAATTCTGGGATTGTAGGTATGTACCAATACATTAGTTTGTTTGCTTGTTTTTGCATATGTGTGTGTGGTGCACGTGCATGTGTGTGTATATTAACAGGGTTTCACAACAGAACCAGAGCTTAACAAGTCACCTTGCGTGTGGGGGTCTCCATCTCTGCTCCCTGCACGCTGTGATTACAGGACATCATAGCCACCTGGTATTTACGCGGGTGCTGAGGACCTGGTTTTACTTTTTGAGCTTTAGTTTTTGAGCCCTCTGTCTCGTGCTCCTCCACCAATTAGGCTTTAAAACCCCTACTCTATCCTCATGGGGTTTAAACAAGCAAGTCACACTCCAGTGAGGGGTAAGTCAGGGGCAAGGGTGAGGTGTTAAGTCATTTTCCCTTCTCTAAGCAGCCAGCAGGAGCCTCCTGCTTCTGTGCGCCTTTGTCCCAGAAGTCCACAGAGGGCTCTGTAGCCTGCAATGTGGTCATTTCAAATCATTCCCTTCAATAGTGCCAGTTTTTTTTCCCCTTTTAATACTGATTACTATAAACTAAAACTAAATCATGCCACTTATGTATCTCTCTATGAAGAGAAAATTCTTGCAGTTCAAACATAAACCCTGAAATTATCAATATCCATAGCATAGACAGTCAAGCCAGGAAGTTAAAGCTGCTTATCGAACAATTCCAATTTCAAACATTCTGTCCCTTTGTCTCTAGAAATCATTAAAGTATCTAGAAATCATACTTTAAATCCATCTATGTGACAATTAAAAACCCAGGAAGTGTTACAACACCTTTATTTAGAAATCACTTAGGATCAACAATGACTCCGTTACTATAGTGACATCTGTGCACACTGCTCCATATGCTTGGTTTACCCCTGCAGTGTTTATGTTGTGTAGTTGGGTTTTGGTTTTTGAGTTGTAAAGCTTGTGAACATCTTAGTGATATAAACAGGATTCTAAGTGAGTGGGAGCTAACATGCTAAGGATGACAAAATTCTAAAGTCAGTTGTACATTACTCAAATTTAAGAGGCTTTACTATATTACTCAATTATAAAATGCTGGAGCTAGGGAGATGGCCCAGTGGGCTACATGCTTGCTTCACAATCATAAGGAATTAAATTTAGATTCTTTGCACCCCCTTTTTGTCTAAATGAAAAGGAAAGGTTTTAACTCTAATGTAATAAAACCATAAACAATAAGAACAATTATCAGGTAAGAATTACATTCACAATATCCAGTCCATTTGTATTTGGCAAATTCAGAGAAAATAATGTATTATCTATCTTATCTTGATGAATTTAAAGTTTTATACCTAAACCATTTTCTATCATAACTTTTATTACCATCTTAAAACTATCTTTTTAGACCTCAAACATTTTTCAGACAAACAATTTAAGCTTTTATGTCTCTCAACATTATACACGTTATACTTATTTGTGAGTTTCTTTTTTGAATTTGGTAATAAGGAAAACTGTAACAATAACTATTTTGTCTTCAACTCCATCAGAGACCCAAGAAGGATATAATATTACCTGAGTAAACAGGAAGTACAGAGCAAACAACTTCCAAAACTAAGAAATGACAGAAACAGCCTGCTGCCTGGACAGTATTCCAAGGTACCTCTGTAACATTGGGCCATCCATCTTTGGCCTATAGACCTAGAATATCTGACAGACTTTTCTGTGAAGCAGGAATTTTGAAGGACTGTCTCACCTTGTCTTGGCAAAGTTTGCCTTCTTTTGTGTCCTATCCAATTTGGACAGCACATTGTCAGCAATCGAGGCAAGGGCAGTTTCTTTACCCAATGGCTAACTTTGTCACAAATGAAAGCAAACTCCATATGGAGGTTTTTAAATGCCCATCATCCTCTTTTGGACTAAATTGATGCTGTCAGGAGCAGATGTGTCTCAATGTCATAAAAAGCCTTATGTTATTAAAACATTAAAAAGCCATATTCTGCAGGTCTCGGAAGTGCTTGAAGACCATCTATCTATTTAAAATATGTGTTTGACCTTTGTAGAAAAATTTCTTTTTTTTTTTTTTGGTTTTCGAGACAGGGTTTCTCTGTGTAGCTTTGCGCCTTTCCTGGAGCTCACTTGGTAGCCCAGGCTGGCCTTGAACTCACAGAGATCCGCCTGGCTCTGCCTCCCGAGTGCTGGGATTAAAGGCGTGCGCCACCAACGCCCGGCTGTAGAAAAATTTCTAAACAGTCTTATTAAATAAGAAACACAGAGCCAAATACAGGGGTGAAAGTCATAGAAATCCGTGATAGTGATAGCCACCAAACTAACCTTAGCTCACCATGCCACTGTAGTTTCCCAAGAGAACCAGCTTCTTCCTGTCTAGCCTGTGCCTTTATTGCCTTGCAGTTCTGCCTTCTCATTGGCTCTTAACCCAGCCACCTCACTTCCTCGTCACTGCCTGTCTATACATACCTCCAGGTCTCTATGGTTGGTATTGAGATTAAAGACATGTGTCACCACGATTGGCTGTGTCCTTGAACACACAGAGACTCTGCCTGCCATGTGATTGGATTAAGGGCATGTGCTACCACTGCCTGACTTCTGTTTATAGCTGGCTATGACCTCTGATCTCCAGGCAAACTTGATTTATTAACATACAAATAAAATATCACCACAGACTTTGAAAATATGTTTAATATTACTATAAGTTTGATTGTTATGAATGACTAACTATTAAGCTATATTTCTTTATTATCCTAAATAGCTTTCAAGGACTAGAACTTTACATTACATTTTTAAATGAGCTGCATAGGTATAATACCTTAAACAAGAAATAGAAATGTATAATAGAGTATAACAAAATAACCTTAAATTTATATCAAGGCACAAAAATATCTTAAACATGAGTAGAAACATAAATACATTGTAACAAAAATAACCTTAAATTTGTATCAATATAAAAATATCTTAAGAGTAAAAACACATGTAGAGTATGTTCTAACAAAAATAACCTTAAATTTGTATCAGTATACAAAAATCCACACCAACATAACATATTTGAGATTAATAGTTGCTTTTTAGTTTAAAATAGATTCAATAATCTGCCCTTTTGTCCTATCATTCCTACATTCCCCTTTTTCCTTTTCAGAAAGAGATCCTGAATCTAACCTCCTTTGCTTAGTTCCCTCCCTGACCATGACCAATAACAACTTGTAACTGACCCCCTTAAATGATGATAAACATCCATAACTCACCTACTGATCAAAAACCATCATCCACTCCACCTCTTGAGAATGTGGGCATTGTGTTCTTAAAACTACTTCCTGTTGTCTGGGGGTGAGAACATCCTTAGGGGACACTGAGAAAATTAAATAATGGTCAAATTCTAGGGAAGCTAGCTGTTGTCCAGTCTCAGTGGGGTGGGATAATGCAAGGCTTATCTGAAGTCATGGCTGGAGTAGTCTATGAGGCTGGACCATCTTAGCTAACCATCTTGAAATTGTCCTGAGTAGTTTGTAGTCCAAAGCTGATCTTTGGATGGTGCTTGTCAGCTTAGTGACAATACCACAATCCAGGGGTAGTTGTCATTGTGGGGGCCCCTCATCTTTTTGGAGACTTCAAAGGTTGCTGTTAGGAATGTTCACAATTCACTGCAGAAAACTTAACATTTTAAATGTCATATGCAGCAGGTCTTAGAGAGGTTAAAGGACTATAATCTATTAAGTGCACCTGGGATACACAGCCTTAATTCTTAATTACTTGCTTCAGACTCAAGCCTGAAATCATATACAGGAAGCTAGATGAAACCTAAATCTAGTATTAGTACTCTATATGACCATTAATATCACAACAGAAAGTTTAAATATACATACATACAGTAATCTTATAAATTTTGAGATAATATTTATACCTTAAGAAAAGTTTTAGGGGGCTGGAGAGATAGCTCAGAGGTTAAGAACACTGGCTGTTCTTCCAGAGGTCCTGAGTTGAATTCCCAGCACCCACATGGTGGCCCACAACCATCTGTAATGAGATCTGGCTCCTTCTTCTGGCCTGCAGGGATACATGCAAACAGAACACTGTATACATAATAAATAAATAAATCTTTTAAAAAAATTAAGTAAAATGTTAAAAAAAAGAAAACTTTTAAAGAGTTAAAATAAACTCAAGAGATTATGAGATTAGTGACACTAGAATAGTCCCTTAATTTTGGTTTTCTTCTGTCCCATACCAGGTAGCTCTTCTGACATGAGACAGAGACTTTGGATTTTCTTTTAACAAGCATGCTTGGGTTTAGAGAAGGAGAGAGCCACACTCCAACTCCAAAGCTAGCTTTAATTTTTAATTGAGTTGGGACTACATAAAGACCATCTGCCTAGCATGTCTGTAGAGAACAGCAGAAACAAACATTTTGAAAGATTTATGAGATTTTATCCTGTTGGAAGTGTGCTATACCATTAGGTCAATTTACTCCTTTTCTTGAGACATTTTCTCTAGACAATTCTCCCTTTTTCTTTAGATATTTCATTTGTCCAGGGTCTTCAGATTCCTTAATTGGATGCTTTTATTCTCCTGGAAAGACAAAAACAAAATTCTGCCCCAACCCTAACTTTGGGGAGTTTCCATTTTTGGCAGGTTATGTCTGATCAAATGAAAGACATTTGTTAAGTCTTATAAGTTAATTCAGATGGAATGGCCATGCAGTTTGATGAACTGTTGACTTTCCTAATCAAGAAGTCTCTCCTGTTCAAATCTAATCTATATCAATCTTGATGGTATCCATGGCTTTTCTTCTCCTGTGGAAATAAAAGCAAAACCTTTTCCCCAATGTAACACTTATCTTGGTTCTGAGGTCAACACAACTTTAACAGATACAGGCTGATTTAATTCTGTCTTTCTGGCCCTATACACTTGACCTATCTTGCACTTTGTTTTACCTGAGATAAAGTTCCAATCCCAAGAAGCTGAACATTTACTTCCTGAAGAGACCAATCTGGATGCCAAGATTTTAGTGAAATTATTGTTACACCTGTGTCTGTGTCAACTAAACCTTCAATTACAATGCCATTTATCCATATTTTTAGCTTTGGTCTTTGGTCATTTATAGAAATTTGCCAAAATATTTATTTTATGATTTTTCCTGAAAATTTTGTTTTATCTACTGAAGCTCTTCTGTCATTCAGAGCAATACGGTTTTTAACAACAGGCATTAGGTCCTTTTATTGCTCTGTGGAGAAGTTTCCCCCACGTTGACAGGGAATGATTGAACCAAATTTGATGTTGGGACCTGTAAGAGGCCCCCTAAGGTGTTTTCCAATGGCAAAGGGTTACTTGTCTCTTGATGATCTACATTCATTAGTTCAATGTCAGCCTTTGCAGTACCTTCTGCATACTCCAGAAGGCTAGGACCTACTGTTTGGATTATCTCTAGAAAAACTTGTTTCTAGGAATTCCTTGCTTACAATCCAGTTTTAGATTACCTTGTTTATCACAATTGAAACATCTGACCGTTTGATTTTTATTGATGTGTTTTGCAAATCACCTCTCCTATCCAAGTATCATCATGTGTATAAGGTCCAGTATCAACTGTATTTTTGGATCCATTCATTTATGGGTACTGATCTTGTCTTTAAAGGCCTGATTGCCCTCTTGCATTGTGAATTAGCATTTTCAAAACCCAAAGATTCAATTAATATTTGCCTAACTTCTGGATCTGATATCATTCTATTTACAGCTGAAGGCAATCTTTGTAAAAAATCAGTGAAGGCTTCTTTTGGGCCTTGTATAATTTTAGTAAATGACTCAGTCCTCTTTCCTGATTCTTCAACTCTGTCCCAAGCATTCAAAGCTGCTGAATGGCATAGATCCAAGGTGTGATCATCAAATATAGACTGTCTTTCCAAATAGACAGTGTAGGTAGAGTTTCTCTGTGTCTCCCAAATAACCATTCAGAGACTTAATATTAATTATAAATGCTTGGCCAATAGCTTAGGCTTGTCTCCAGCCAGCTCTTCCAACTTTAATGAACACATTTCTATTAATTTAAGTGTTGCCCTGAGGCTAGTTTACCTCATCTATGAACTTCTCATGTTGCTTCTTCCTTATTTGGCTCACAACTCCTCAGACTCTGCCCTCCGTCTTCCCAGTGTTTTCTCTGACCTGAAAATCCTGCCTAGTTATTGGCCAATCAGCTTTTTATTAACAATGAAAGTAATGCATATTTACAATGTACAAAGATTGTTCCACAGCAAATCAACATACCGGTCTTCAATAAGAAACTGGTCTTGGGAAATTTCAATACCTCTAGCCCTACTTCATTGTTCTATGGCCCTAACTTCCTCTCTCCACCTTGTTTTCCATCGTAACTGAGGACCAGCTTCCAATATTGCTGTAGCTAAATCTTTCCAGTCTTGTGGAATAATTCTGTTTCTAGTTGCCCATGAATTTAACATTGGCTTCACAAAAGGCGAATGTATAGCATATGAAACTATTACTTCCTTAGATCTCCTCAAATCTAACATTTTGGTAGGATTCCAGTTAGCTTCTGCATAGCCTTGGGGATACCTGTGGTCATTCTTGTATGGTAATTGGATAAATTAAGGTTGGTTTTCTAATAACCGTGGACCATTCCTCTTCCATTTCATAATGCAATGGTGTGGTAGGTTCTGCTCTAAATTCCTCTGACTGTGTCTGAAGATTTCTCTTATTTTCATTAGTCTTTCCAGGGCTTGTATCTTATCAGTAGTAAGTATTTCTAAAGCTTATACTTTATCAATAGTAAGTCTTTCTAAGGTTTGTATCTTATCAGTCAAATTATCATATTTGGCACAGTAATCAAACCACTTTTTAAAGGATAAAATATGAATTACCAAGCCAGTAATAATTATGATTGACATTATTATGCCAATCTCAGCTAAGTTGTTTATCCCCTCATTTATTTTTTCCATTTGCAAGCCCTCCATAGTAGCACTAAACATGGTCCTAAACCCCTACATTGTGATATTTCTCATTCTTAACATGGGAAAGATTTTCCTCTTTTTTTTTCAAACCCGATTCCCCGATTAAAAATTCCCAAGTGTCTTACCAGCTCTGATGATGCTGATAGTGTAGGTGGAGCTGTGTGAGGGTAATCAGCTGCAGTGACGATGTGATGTTTGACTGTACCAGCAGGGAGGGCAGGCACAGCACTGAGGCAGGAGGGGAGCTGTTATTAAGGGAGAGAGCCAAATGCAAGAGCAGCCAGTGGCTCTGGCTCAGCACCTGGCAGCTTGGGGACCAGCCAGGCACAAATGAGCTCCAACTTGAGTGGTGGCAGCGATGGCAGCTGGTGTCAGGGTGCCCCAGTCAGCCACGATAACCCACACACCTGAGCTAGGGACCACTGTGGCTTCTCATATGCTGCACCATGTGGGGAGGGGGACTGAGCTGCCTGAAGAGCTAACATAGAGAACTGTTAGGAGAAATCCATGTGACTGGGACACAGCAGCATGGGACAGGACTGCCCCACCCGTTGCTAGTGATGGCTAGCTGTGGCTGCTCAGCAGGGTCATGCAAGGCTGGTCCCTTCAGCAGCTTATAGCCATGGCAGCAGTAGTAAAAGCCTGAGCCCCAAGCAGGGACTGTGGAGGGTGAGGGCTGTGGAGGGTGAGGGCCATGGCGGTGGTGGCCTGGGGGGGTACCAGGCAGCTGGACTAGTTTTACACAGGCTTGGCACCTGTGCTGTCTACGCAGGACTGACCTGGGAGGGGAGCAGCTGGATTGCTCCACCCCCCCACCCCCCCCACCCTCCGCCCAGTATTTGTGCTGGATATGCAGGGGTGGGGGAGGGAGTAGCCTGAGAAGCAGGCATGAGGGGAAAATGAGCAGAAGCTGCCTGCTTGGCTAGGATGCAGTGGTGGGGGCACCGAATCCCCTGAATGACAGGGCCAGCGGTGAGCAGCTGACTCAGGTGGCTGCAGAGGCGGGGTGGGGTGGGGTGGGGGAGGTGGGGGGGGTGGCTGTGCAGATCATAACAGGAAAAGCCCTTGGCGTAAAAAGCTGGTAACACGTGGTCACAAGGGGAAGTGGCAGTTTTAAAAACCACCATGTGATGTCACCACACATTGGATGCCAGATATTTCAATTTCTTTTATCATTTTATTAAAAAATAAAACTCAAGGATAAATATTAGAGAATAAACCTGAGAAATCCACAGAGCAACCTAGACACAATCCTTCCCCTCTCCACTTCCTGGATCAAAAGACCACGCAAGCCCTCGGCCCCTCATTTTCTCCTTTGTGTGTCTTTCTAGTTCCCTCTGAGTTTGCCAGGAAACTCTTCCGTCCACCTCCACTAGCTGAATGTGGACTCTGCTCTTTGAACCGAGGTCAGACTCTACTGGTGGTCACAGAGCAATCAACACAAACAGATCTCCCCGACACGACACGGGATTGCCTTGTCCAGCCACCAACAGAAGAGGAGATGCCTCATCTCACGGCAACTTGATACACCATGGCTGGATGGATATCCATGGGAGGGCCATGTCTGAAGAGAAACAGAGGAGGAGGAGTGGCGGAGGGGAGGAGGGGGGAGGAACTGGGTGGAGAGGAGGGAGGGGAAACTTCAGTTGGGATATAAAACAAAAATAATAAACAAAGAAAGTAAATTTGGTAATAAATGTGACTAGTGTTAATCCTATCGATCGAGAATAAGACCACTACCACAATTTAAAGCCAAATTTGAAGCAAACTGCAATTAAATACTGGCCAGATGGATGGGCTCCGGCCAGGTCCGTACTCGGATTCCCAGGAAATGGCCCAGAATTCCAGTTTGCAGTGACTTAGAAGGAAAACCTATGATTCATTGCCTTTCCCATCAGGTCCAATCAGGGGCAAGCATACATCCTGATGTACCTCTAGCCTGTGAACCTCCCGCCCACATGTGATCAAGCACATCCGGTATAGATGGGTTGAACTTGTTTAGGGGAGTGAAAAACGTGTGACTTGTTATCTCCCATAAACAACAGCCACCAGCATTTCAGGAACTCTCTGTCCTTGGGCAAGGGGCTTGCAGATCAGAGGCGTTTTTATTTCATGGGTCTCTTAGGCAGTCATTAAAACTTCAAATGTAATTTTGGCTCTCACACTAGCCTCCTATATCAAATATCCACCCAAGTTTCGGGCTACACTTTCGAGCCAAGCGAAAAGTTAAGCCAGTGGTAATGGAAAGCAGTTATTTCTTCCTCAATTGGCCTGACAAGATGGAACACAGATTTCGAGTTATCCTGGGCAGAACACAGTTTCTTACCAATCTCAATAAAAGCTACACCCAAGACTCAGAGTGACAGGTTCTTTGTTCTCATGATTCGAGGGCCTTGCTCCTTCTTGCAAGGTATACTATCTTTTCCCTGTGCCCTGAGATCATTAAAACCCCACTAACCCTTCTTCTGCTATCCATTTGGCTCTGTGAGAAGGTGCTCTAGGGGAGGAATCCCTCACACAGGTGATTCTCCAACCACACAGCGCTGCTTGTTTTAAATAAGCAGTATGACATGATAATGAGGCGACATTGCGAAAGAATGCTGGCATAGCTTTTCAGATCAACCTAAATGTACACAGTCAGCTGGATGGTTATTTCAAGTGCTGAAGTGGAGGGTGGGTATTTATTAAAGCCATTCCCTCCAGCAGCCTGCGTTTCCCAGCACCGGGAGGTTAGGGTATAGATACACATTCTTTGCTGTGGTGTCCTGCTACAGTGCCCTCTGCTCCTTCCACTCCAGCCCCTCTCACACACTTCTGCCACCTTCACACTCTTTACCTCATCACCTCCCTCCTCTGCTCAGAACTCAATGATGATCGCTCGGTGTTACTGATGTTGTTGTGGTCAGAGCCTGGATCCTGGCAGCCCTGACAAGCCAGGCTCCATTACCTGTCCTCCACAGACCAATTAAACAGACAAAGTAATAACAAAAATCAAAAAAAAGGGGATATTTATTCAATGTGTCCACATTTGAAAGAGGAATAAAGAGGTCTAGTGACTCACGGTGCATCTTTGGGGTCATGAGATGAAGTTTAGCTTTAAGTAGAGGGCGAGAAGTCTGGATAATCCAGTGGTTCTTGACCTTCCTAATGCTGTGATCCTTTAATACAGTTCCTCGTGTTGTGGTGACTCCCAGCCACAAAATCATTTTCATTGGTGCTTCATAGCTGTAATTTTGCTAATGTTATGAACCATAATATAAATATCCATGTTTTCCGGTGGTCTTAGGCAACCCCTGTGAAATGGGGTTGAGAACCTGTGATATAGACAGTGCTAGTTTCTGGCTCACCATTATCACCCCAGCTCTAGCCTCTTCTTCAAGATGTTTGGCAAGTTGTTAGAATGCTGTGAAATCTCTTCCTGGGACCTCCCCAAGGTGCTTTTTGGTCAGATGGTGTTTATTACAGCAACAGATAAGCCAGAACAATAGCTTTCTTTGCAGTCATGTGTATTAGTCAGGATTCATTAGGGAACAGAACCAATACTCTCTCTCTTCCCCCAACTCCCACAATCTCTCAAAAGGGGACTTACTGGCTTGGTTTACACCATAGGAGGCTGGATCATCCACCAATGGCCATCTGCTTGCCAGAGAGGTAAAGAGCCAAGCAGGAAGCTGCAGAGGCTGAGTGTTGTGATGTCTGTGGCAATGGCAAAAGCCACAGATACGCTCACTCAAGAAGAGTGGAACTCGTATGCTGTAGCTCGTTTTCTCTTCTTTTATTCTACTCACGTCTCCAACTTATTGGAAAATGCTGCCCATACTTAGGACAGGACCTCCCACTCCCACCCCCAGTTACTGTCTGACATTCTAATAGTCTGAACTTAGTATTCTACACCTGGAATTAGATAACCTCATTTCTATTAAATATTGGTACTTCATCCAAAAATGTTTCAGGAGACTCACTCCATTTCTCTGCTTCCTGTTTACAAAGTGATGAGAAATAGTTCAGTAAAATTTAAGAACAGGTGACTTTCTCGCAACCATCTATAACTCCAGTTCTAGGGGATCCAGTGCACTCTTCTGGCCTCTGTGGGCACCAGGCACACATGCTGTTTACAGACATATGTGCAGACAAACACTCATACATATAAAATAAAAGTAATTAAAAAAAAAGACTTGAGAATGGGGCTAGAAATATAGCTCAGTGGTAGAGTGTTTACACAGCATGCACAAAGCCAACAGTTCAGTCCCCAGTACACACACACACACACACACACACACACACACACACACACACAGGGTGGGGGTATATTTGAGAATAATTATAGGCGGAGAAAAAAATCATTTTTATTTTAAAAAATAGGTTAAAATTTTTTTTAATGGTTTGTCCTACCAAATTACATGGTTGTGAGCGCCCTGGGCACCATCCAGAAACGGACAACAGAACCTAAATTCCTATGCTTTCATGGATGCTAGCCTGTAATTTTCCTGTTAAAATGAAGAGTTCCTTCATTGTGTGTTACTGGGATAATAACTTCTACTTTTGTGTGTTGCCAGCATTTAGCTAATTTATTGTGTTTTTGTATGCCCAGACTCATTTTCTCAATTTGCTCTAACACAGGAGCAGACAGATTATCAAGGAGGCCATAATATATGTGCATTTGGCAGTTGTTGATGACCCTCAAAGCTGCCTGTCAAGAGACGAGGAAAATGTGGGACCCCTCTGCTGGGCAGAGGGAAGTCACCCTGTCACTTGAGTCACCATGATTGACCAAGTGGATGAAACAGACTTGTTTAGATTCTTCCAGATATTTGAGCTTTCTTTTACAATTATGAAAACTTGAAGTGTTTCCCAATTCCCCTGAAAGAGGAAGATCTTTCACAGACATGGCATGATGGGAGTGATTCTCTAGGGGGCCTCCATCTGCAGAGCTGGTGCTGCCTGCCCATCTTTGATCTCCCACTTTGCTAAGAGAATCTCTTGTCCAGACAAATGTCACTCTGTAAGAGCTGTAGTGAGCCATACTCGAGCTGAAGGGGTACTGTGACAGGTCTCTTGTGTCAACAGGGTCATGGATGTCCCAGCAAATGTTACTTTTAGGTGTGTGTGAGGGTGTTTCTGGGGAAGATTCGCATTTGAATCTGTGAACTAGTTCAAGCAGTTGGCGCTTCCCAACATGAGTGGGTTCACTCAAACCACCAAGGCCTTGAACAGAAGGAAAACCAGAATAAAGGAGAATTTGCCTCCTGTGGTGGTTTGAATAGGAATGCCCCCCCCCCCAGGCTCATAGATTTGAATGCTTAGTCACCAGGGAGTGGTGGCCGTATTAGGAGGTGTGGACTTGTTGAGTAGGTGTGTCTTATTGGAGGAAGTGTGTCACTGGGGGTGGGTTTTGAGGTTTCCAAAGCCCAAGCCAGGCCAAGAGACCATCTTCCTGCTGCCTGCAGGTCTGGATGTAGAACTCTCAGTTCCTTGTCCAGCACCATGTCTGCCTGTGTGCCGCTTCCCACCATGACAACAATAGACTAAACCTCTGAATGCAAGCAAGCCTCAATTAAACACTTTCTTTTCTAAGAGTTGCCATGGTCATGATGTTTCTTCACAGTAGCAGAACACTGACAAAGACACCTTCCCTTTTCCTGCTTCAGCATTGGAGCTGGGCCCCTCACTTACACCTGCCCTCAGATGGAACCTATGCTATCTGCTCCCTGCTTCAGAGACCTTCAGACTCAGACCGAAGCACTCTCCTGGCTCTCCAGCCTGGAGGCAGCAGACCATGGGGCTTGGCCACTGTGGCCACGTTAGGCAACTGATTGTAGTAAATATCTCTTTATTCTGTGTGATTCCCACTGGCTCTATTGGCTCTGTTTCTCTGGTTAAGCCTTAAAAAATGTTCCTGATGCACTGTTTTCTAGGAAAATAGAAGGAAAACATGTAATTAACATGCCTTTAACACAAAGATAAGGTTAAAATTCTTAAACATATGGTGAAGACAGAATAAAACCAAGCTTTTAATATTTTCATAATAATTACCTTAAACATTTTTCTCATTTCCCCATTATTATTATCCTTTATCATACTTAGCAGCCAACTAATGTAACCTTAATTTATACAAAACAGGTATATTTTATATTACAGACAAGAACACTATAATCTCTCGCTCTCTCTTTAATCCCCATTTTTAATTTGTCATCTCTAAATGTTAAGTACATAACAAATGCTTGGGAACAAGGGATTTGTCACATCTCTCTCCTGAATTAATATTGTCACACAGCAGCAATAAAAATGTGTTCACATCTCATGTCACTTTCCTAAGTGCCCTCAGTCCACTTGGCAGACAGAATGAACATCCGGTTTAGTGAGTTTGACACTAAGTATGTGCACTCATCTCTAAGTTTACAGGATGCCATCTGCTGAGAGCTGGCCAATCAATGGGGAATTCGAAGAGCACCACTGATTATTCTACTTACCTTTCCTCTATTATAATAAGCCTTTTCTCACTTAACAACAAATGCTCTGCCGTGTGTGTGTGTGTGTGTGTGTGTGTGTGTGTGTAATGGACCTCCTAAAATCCAACTGAAGAGGGTTGATAGATCAAAGAGAAACTAGCCAGTAAAAGTAAAAGAGACCTAGAGGTCTCTGGTGAGTAGACAAGAGAGCCCAGTACATTCGTAGAAAATGGGTAGTACAGGAATGATATTGACTGACCACAGAGGAAACTGTGGACTTGGACTCAGCAGGGAGTGGGCTGTAAAAAGTAAGAGGAAGGAATGCTGTGTAAGAACTGGGTCCCTGTCTTGTGTATGCAGAACCCCCATCAAGTCTGGGAGAGTCAGCATAAAGAAGCTGCCTTTAGAAAGAAACCTTTGGGCATTGTAGAGAGTGGACGCCTGTTGACCAGTATCGGCCATTTATATCACTTGATGCTTTTTTTGTTCGTTTGTTTTTTGAAACAGGGTTTCTTTGTGTAGTTTTAGAGCCTGTCCTGGAACTAGCTGTGTGGACCAGGCTGGCCTCAAACTCACAGAGATCCGCCTGCCTCTGGAGTGCTGGGATTAAAGGCGTGCGCCCTTTAAAATTAAAGGCCCATTTGACATTCTTGACATTCAATTTAAAATAAGGCGAGGAGAAGAGTTTATTTGCAAGGTACAACACTAGATTTATCCAAGTGATCATGTTGGGAAGAACAAATACGTTCGGTGACCACACCCCCAAGTCAACCTTCAGGGTCTTGACATTAGGTCAGGAGGTGTGCATAACTCAGCAGTCTTTGTCCACATTGATTAAGCATTAAAGAAACCTTAACAGGGCACCAAATGTGTCAGTGTCGCATTAAGAAATAATAACCAAGTGAGTCCCAGGAAAGGTGCAAAGCTACACAGAGAAACCCTGTCTTGAAAAATCAAAAAAAAAAAAAAAAAAAAGAAAAAAAAGAAAAAGAAAAAGAAATAATAACTTTAAAAAAAGACTTCCTCTTGGATTAATTTGACCAAGATTGAGCCAGAGTTTGATTTCTCCACTTCTCTCCTTGTATCTTCTGTCTGTCTATAGTTTGTGGTCTGTGGCTTGTCGTGTGTGTGTGTGTGTGTGTGTGTGTGTGTGTGTG
>CABHPH010126267.1:1000-14554 GCA_902168325.1 Peromyscus nudipes | reverse complement strand
GTTACACAGAAAAACCTTGTCTCGAAAAACCAACATACATACCTACATACATCCATACATCCATAAATGAAGAAACGAAGAAATAAATAAATAGGTTCTCATACTGCCCATTTCCACAATGTGAATCCCATTTCCTTGCAGAACAATGCTGTCACTTCTATAAGGAAAGTGGTTGGAAGTATAAACTGCAAAGCAGACCTGAATCTGAACCCAGCCCCGCCACCTCCAGCCCCGCCACCTCCTTGCGTTGTATAACCCTGACTGCTATTTTATGTCAGTCTGCTCCCTGGGTTATAACAAAGGGACCGCCTCCTCGGATAACCTGCTGTGAGGATGAAAGAACACTGTATACAAAGCACTTCATCTAGGGTGTGGTACCTATAAATCCACTCTTCTGAGTAACGGGATAATTCTAATTCCAGATACATAACAGGTTAAGCATCATCTAACTTTTAAGCAGAAACTTCCTTGGGGGTGGGGGGGACGACTCCTCAGGCTGCTGAGGGTGACAGCACAGAGCTGTGTGTCCCTGGAACCTTCACAATACATAATATTTACCTGCCAATATAGCTCGATAAGGCTGAAGACAATAAATGACCGGTAATGGGTAGGACTGCAAGAATTTCTCACATTATTGTTCCTTATAATCTCTTTAGAAATAAACAATTCCTTTTGGAAATAACTGTTGTTAAGTCTTGAGTGTTAATTCTATTTTAGAACTCATTATCTTTAGTGCTAAAACATCATCTTCGTGACAAATTTACAATCACCAAAAAGGGCCAGGGGAAGGACTCTCCATCGCTACCATATTAATCCAGAGGATATGAAGACTAAATGGCTAGGTGGGGTGATGGCTCGAAACAGATGAACTACCCACCACATGAGCACAAGGACCTGAGTGTGGCCACAGCACCGGGAAGGACATGGGAAGAGACAGACAGCTCCTGAGAGCTCAGTGGCCAGTCAGCCATTGAAAAAGAGCAATAAAGACACCCGATGTTACCCTCTGCCCTCCACACACATGCACCCGAACATAGGAACGAACACACACACACACACACACACACACACACAAACCACTAGATGGATTTTAAAAAAAAAAGTTAAATCTTTTCAAGCATTCTCAAAGATTCTTAGCTTTTGGTGACTTTATAAATGGAACAAGTGACGTGATTAAATGAAAAACAGTCACAATAGCAAACATTCTCCTTGCAAATATACAACTATACGTACACTGATAGACTGGAAAAGAACAAGAATAATGTAAATATACAATGACTAGTGTTTTAAAAGTAACAGCAACCAATTACTGAGAACCTCTATGAAAAGACAATGGGCTAAGTGGTTAATTTAATTTGCATATCATCCTATGAAAGAGATTATCTCCACTTCCTAGTTAAGTGAACAGACTACCTGTAGACAACCTAACTACTTCTCACTGAACTGAGTGTCAGACAATCTGGTAACGTGTTTACTTCAGCTCCCACCCATGATCAAACCCTAAGATAGGGAACCACAAGTTAGAAACGTCACGAATACTGAACTTGAAACGTGATCATTTACAGTGCACTTGACAGTTGGCACAACTTCTTAATCAGGAGGGACAGGAACGCCTTACAATACCTGCAGTGGTAGACTTTCCAACTCCACCCTTTCCAGAGGCCACAACAATAACTTCTCTAACACCTTCTATAGGCTTCTGCTTAGGAAGTCCTCGGGACATGATTTGTGTTCTTCTTTGTTTCAAGGCCTCACCCTCAGCGCCTAATAACTTAAAAAAAAAAAAAAAAGTGATTTAAATCAATCATCCTCATTACTGGATTACTGTGCTGTAAAAGTGAAAACGATCCAGAGTTTGAGTATAACACGGTTTTCTTTTCTAATTCTGTTCATCGCCACTAATTCAGCCTTTAGGTGCTATTTATTGACTGCTAATCTCAATTGCAAAGACAAATTGTTTGGAGCTGAAATTTGTCTGCCAGGGAAAGCGAGGTTGTTAAAAAACGCAAAGTGGTCTTTTTACCGAGTTAAGCCCTCCGTGCATTTTCCTTCTCGTTAACCTATTCACTAAATAACCCCACGCCAAGAGAGCAAGGTGCACCCCATATCCCTCATGCTCAGGAGAGTTTGGGGACCACAAGCCCCAGGCTCCTTCTAGGGGACTCGCTAGCGGGAGCTCGCAGGCGCCGGCGATCAGGCTCGCACCATCCCCTCCCGCTCGGCACACACCTGGCGGCTACAACTCAAGGCTCGGCGCCCCAGGGGCGGGACAGCGGCCCCGCAACCACCCCCGAGTGACACCCTGCCAAAAAGCAGTAAACGCCGCCAGGTCCCCATGGCGCGCGCTTCTTCCCGGGACCAGGGAGGAAGCACTTTGCGCCGGGCGCGGAGTAATGACGTCACGTGGCAACCCGTGGCTTCCCCTGCTTGGAGACGAGCCTGATCGGTGTTTCTTCAGCTCAGGAACCCCATTTGTTTCCATTCTGATGGTCACCAACTACAAACACTTCTGCGACGTTGGACCGGACATTCCCGAAGACTTTTCACATGTAACATTTCATTTTATCCTTCCAGAGTAGACAAGGAGACTTCAGAAATTTTTGTTTTGAAGTTTGGAGGGTGGCTTTATGCTGGGGATGAACCCAGGGCCTCGTTCACACTAGGCAAGGACACTTCCAAAGTGTACATCGCCAATCCTTCTCTTGTCACTGATTTAAATTTTGAGATTTAGAAAGTTTAATAAGATTGACCCCCATCTTAGCAGAAATTTAAAATGCTAGAACTTGAAGATTTCATTTTCCTTACTGCATAGTACTGTATACGTCATTTAAATGCCTCTACTGTTAAAGATTTTTACAACACATTGTACTGTATATGGTCGCTTCAACATTGCCACTGTTAAGGTTTTTACATCACACATACACTGCGTGTGACGTACAGTAATACTCTGCCCTAAGCTGGTCACCACTTGTGTTGCTGATGGCTCACAAGAGAACTGAGGATGCTTTACTAGGTTCAAAAAATTTAGCTAAATCAGAAAATAGGGCCAATAAAGAAGGCTACTTGAGAAGGAATTTAAGGCTAGTGGTAAAGCGTTTGTGTAGCATGTATGAGGCCCTGGTCTAATCATCTGCAAGAGGAATGGAGTGAAACCAGAGCTGGAGGGAGGGAGGGCGTGGAATTTATCCGGGTGGAAGTAAGACTGTGTACATATAGATTTAGATACGCATCAGTATTCCCAAGGCAGATAAAAGAGCAAAAGCAATTACTTTAAGAAAAATAGTTCACAAGCTTATCCGGAAACCAGACCCAGCCAAAGATGGCCGGAGGTATGGTTTCAGTTTGCCTTTGATCATCTTTGGAAGAATTTGTAGGGAGGGCTTTCATTTCTTCCATTTGCTTCTTATTTGTATTTATCATATTAAAGATTCAAAAGCAGTTTATTTTTCTCTGATCTAATTCTTACTTTTCATATCTTTATTATAGGCATAACAACATCAAAGAATTACCATAAGGATTAAATATTACTAGTCAAGAGCACTCGGTTCTTAAGCTCTGAGAAAGCCTTCAGCTTCTTGTTTACTCCTCTCAAGCTCACATCCTTATTGTTTCATTCCTTTTTTCTACTGTATAAGAGGCTTGACATTTTCAGCTCTAACGTATTATTTCGTGGAGTATTTTCTCATCTAATTTTAATTTTAGATTTATTTCCAGCTCAGTTTTTATAAATGATAAGCAAAAAGCACAGTTAAAAAGAGACACTATAAGAAGACTTCTGCCAAGCAGGCCCAGGCCACACAAGCTAGAATGGGTGAGTGATCCACCTGCCAGCAGAACTATACCCCTCCCCACATTCTGTCCCCCATAACCCTTCTTCTGACCCACACCATTCCAGCTCGTCCCCAGCCCTGCTGCTGGGGCCCTGACCTCAACCATGGCAGACTTCTGTCACTGAGGCCCAGACCACACCAGCCAGAGTGGATGAGTGACCCACCTGCCAGGGGAACTGAACCACTCCCCAGAGTTTGTCCCCCAGAACCCTTCCCCAGGCCCATGCCATCCCAGCCCATCCCTGGCCCCTCTGCTGGGCCCTGATCCCCACCCTGGAAGACTTCCACCAAGCAGGCCCATACCACAAAAGTCAGAACCGGTGAGTGACCTACCTGCGGGGGAACTGTACCCCTCCCTGGATTCTATCCCCGATGACCCTTCTGCAGGCCAACACCATCCCAGCTCAACCTTGGCTCTGTTGCTGCTGGTCCCTACCCCTAACCCCAGCAAACTTCTGCCACTGAGGTACAGACCACTCCAACCACAAAGGGTGAGTGACCCTCCTGTCCTGTGGCCCTCCCACTCCGATCTCAGCACCAACACCTCTGCTGTGCCTGCGCCCAACTCTGGAAGAATCCCACTGCTCTGATGCAGCCCTCTCCAGTCAACGAGTAGGGGAGTGATCCCACCACCCCACCCCCACCAGCTGGACTGCTGCCACCCCAAGACCCACACTGAAGCCCAACCCCTCTCACCTCTTCATATCCACGCCCCCCCCCAAGTCAGTCCTTCCCCAGAATCCTGGCAGACTCCATCGGCCCAGACACAGTTCACACCAGTCAGAAGAACAGCCCCAGCAGCTCTACAGGAGGCCAGGCTGGTCCTAGGTACCACAGAAGAAGATTCAGGCTTTACTGGAGACCAGACTGGATCTAGAGACCCAAGGAGACTATGGGTTTACCAGAGGTCAGACCAGATCAAGGAACCTAAGGCCCCAAAAGCCCCTGCGGAGACACCCTACTACTGTACCTGAGGACTCACCAGTCACTAGCACCCTTGGCCACTTAGGCCAGAAGACCAGAGAGGAAACAGAAACCAAGGAGCAAAACACCCATCCAACAAAGGCAAACATGGGAATCAACACCTAGACCTGTAATCACCCCAAATCCAGATGCCTAAATGCCAGTGTAAGAACATAATCAATAACAGAAAGGGCAATATGGAACCACCAGAATCCAGCTATCCTATGACAGCAAGACCTGAACATTTTGACACAGCTGAAACACAGGAAAACAACCTTAAAAAATAACTTTATGAAGATGATAGAGGTCCTTAAAGAGGAAATGATAAATTCCCTTAAAAAATTGAGGAAAAGACAAACAAAAAATTGGAAGAAATCAAACAATCAATTGCTTAAAGAAAGCCAAGAAACCCAAGAAAAATAACCAGGTGAAAGAAACAGTTCAAGACTTTCAAATTGAAATAGAGGCAATAAAGAAAACATAAGCCAAGGGAATTCTGGAAATGGAAAATCTGGGTAAATGAACACGAACTACAGATGCAAGCATAACCAACAGAAAACAAGAAATGGAAGCGAGAATCCCAGGTGTTTAAGTTACAAACAAAGGAAATAAATTCATCAGTCAAAGAAAATGTTAAATCCAACAAATTTTTAACACAAAACATCCAGGAAATCTGGAACACTATGAAAAGACCAAATCTAAGAATAATTGGAATAGAAGAAGGAGTAATCCCTGCTCAAAGGCCCAGAAAATATACTCAACAAAATCATATAAGAAAATTTTCCCAACCTAAAGAAGGATATGCCTATAAAGGTACAAGAATAATACAGAACAGCAAATAGACTGGACCAGAAAAAAAGTTCCCTCATCACATAAAAATCAAAACACTAAACATACAGAATAAAGAAAGAATATTGAAAGCTGCAAAGGAAAAAGGCCAAGTAACATATAAAGGCAGACCTCTCAGAATTACACCTGACTTCTCAATGGAGACTCTAAAAGCCAGAAGAGCCTGGACAGACCTCTTGCAGACTCTGAGACCACAGATGCCAGCCCAGACTACTATACCCAGCAAAACTTTCAATCACCATAGATGCAGAAAACATGACATGATAAAGTCAAATTTAATCAAGATCTATCCACAAATCCATCCCTACAGAAGGTACTAGAAAGAAAACTCCCACCCAAGGAAGCTAGCTATACCCACAAAAACATAGGGAATAGAAAGCTATACCCACGAAAACACAGGCAATAGATAATCCCACACCAGCAAAATCCAAAGGGAAACACACACACATACATACCACCACCACTACCACCAAGAACAACAATAACAACAAAAACAGGAATTAACAATCACTGGTCATTAATACCTCTCAATATCAATGGATTCAATTCATCGATAAAAAAGACATAGGATAAAAGAATGGATATGAAAACAGGATCCATCCTTCTGCTGCATACAAAAAAAAAAAAAAAACACCTCGCTGTCAAAGACAGACATACCTCAGAGTAAAGGGTTGTAAAAAAGCAAGCTGGTGTAGCTATCCTAATATCTAACAAAATAGACTTCCAACTAGAATTAATCAAAAGAGATGGAGAAGGACATTTCATATTTATCAAAGGACAAAACCACCAAGATGATGTCTCAATTCTCAACATATATGCCCCAAATACAAGGGCACCCACATTTGTAAAAGAAACATTACTAAAGCTTAAATCACGTATTGAACTCCACACATTAATCCTGGGAGACTTCAACACCCAACTCTCACCAATGGACAGGTCGTACAGACAGAAACTAAACAGAGAAATAATGGGACTAACACATTGTGACTCAAATAGACCTAACAGACACATCTCTAGAACACTTTGTCCAAACACCAAAGAATATACCTTCTTCTCAGCACCTCATGGAACCTTCTCCAATGTTGACCACCTACTCAGTCACAAAGCAACTCTTAATAGATACAGAAAGAACTGGAATAACCCCCTGTATCTATGGATTAAAGCTGGAGTTCAACAACAACACAAACTACAGAAAGCCTACAATCTAATTGTCTTAGTTAGGGCTTACTATTGCTGTGAAGAGGCACCATGACCACGGCAACTCTTATAAGGAAAATATGTGAGGAGCACTCTTATAGTTTCAGAGGTTGAGTCCATTATGATCATGAAGGGGAGCATGGTGGCATGCAGGCAGATGTGGTGCTGGAGCTGAGAATCCTACATCTTGACTCAGAGGCAACAGGAAGTCCACCTGATTGTCACATTGAGTGAAGCTTGAGAAAAAGACCTCAGAGCCCGCCCCCACAATGACACAGTTCCAACAGAAGGTGTGGCCTAGGTTAAAGGTGTGCCCTCCAACCTCAAGGTCTGTATTAAAGGTCTGTGTCATCCAGCCTCCTCCAACAAGACCACACTTCCTCCAACAAGTCCTCACCTCCTAATAGTGCCACTCCCTGTGAGCATATGTGAGGCAAATACATTCAAACTACCACACTCATGGAAACTGAACAACTCTCAACTGAATTGCTACTGGGTAGAGGAAGAAATAAAGAAAGAAATTAAAGATTACCTAGAATTCAATTAAAATGAATGCACAACAACTTTTTTTTTTTTTTTTTTTTTTTGGTTTTTCGAGACAGGGTTTCTCTGTGTAGCTTTGCGCCTTTCCTGGAACTCGCTCTGTAGACCAGGCTGGCTTCGAACTCACAGAGATCCGCCTGGCTCTGCCTCCCGAGTGCTGGGATTAAAGGCGTGCGCCACCACCGCCCGGCACAACAACTTTTGAGACACAATGAAAGCAGTGCTAAAAGGAAAGTTCGTAGCACTAAGTGCCTACATATACAATTTGGAGAGCTCTCATACTAGCAACTTAACAGCACACAGATAGCTCTAGAACAAAAAGAAGCAAACACACCCAAGGAGGGTAGACAACAGGAAATAACCAAACTGAGGGAGGAAATCAATAAAATAAAAACAAAGAGAACAATACAAAGGAAAGAGTTGGTACTTTGATAAAATCAACAAGATAGACAAGCCCTTATCCAAGCTAACTAAAAGGCAGAGAAGGAATATCCAAATTAAAACAAAATCAGAAATGAAAAGATGGAAATAACAACAGACACTGAGAAAATCCAAAGAATCATTAGGTCATACTTCAAAAATCTATACTCCATAAAATTGGAAAATCTGAAAGAAATGGACAAATTTATTGCTATATACCATATACCAAAGTTAAATCAAGATCAGATAAACAATTTAAATAGACCTATAACCTCTAAGGAAATAGATATAGTCACTAAAAGTCTCACAACCAAGTAAAGCCCAGGCCAGGTGGTTTCAGCACAAGATTCTACCAGATTTTCAAAAAAGAGCTAATACCCATACTCCTCAAATTGTTCCACAAAAACAGAAACAGAAGGAACATTGCCAAATTCTTTTTATGAGGGCAGTTACCCTGATATCCTAACCACACAAAGAGAATTACAAACCAGTCTCCCTCATGAAAATTGATGCAAAAATACTCAATAAAATACTGGTAAACCAAATCCAAGAACACATCAAAAAAACATCATCCACCATAAGGATGGTTCAACATACAAAATCTGTCAATGTACTCTATCATATTGACAAACTGAAAGAAAAAAAAAAACCACATGGTCATCTCTTTAGATACTGAAAAACCCTTTGACAAAATCCAATATCTCTTCATGATAAAAAAAAAAAAGTCTTGGAGAGATCAGGGATACAAGGGACATACCTAAACATAATAAAAGCAACATATATCAAGCTGACAGCTAATATCAAATTATATGGAGAGAAACTCAAAGTGATTCCACTAAAATCAGGAACAAGACAAAACTGCCCACTATCTCCATAACTATTCAATATAGCACTCAAAGTTCTAGATAGAGCAATAAGACAACAAAAGGAGATGAAGGGGATACAAATTGGAAAAGAAGAAGTCAAAGTATCACTATTTGCAGATGACATGATAGTATATATACATAAGCAACCCCAAAAATTCTACCAGAGAACTTATATATGAAAGAAATCAGGGAAACAATACCCTTTACAATAGCTATAAATAATATAAAATGTCTTGGTGTAATTCTAACCAAGCAAGTGAAAGACCTGTATGACAAGAACTTCAAGTCTTTGAAGAAAGAAACTGAAGAAGATATTAGAAGATAGGAAGATCTCCCACGCTCATGGATAAGTAGGATTAAATGGTAAAAATAGCCATCTTACCGAAAGCAATCTACAGATTTAACAAAAGACCCATCAAAATTCCAACACAATTCTTTACAGACCTTAAAAGGACAATACTCAACTTCATATAGAAAAACAAAAAACCCAGGATAGCTAAAACAATCCTGTACAATAAAGCAACCTCTGGAGGCATCACCATCCCTGACTTCAAGCTCTACTACAGAGCTATAGTAATAAAAACAGTATGGTATTGGCATAAAAACAGACAGGTGGATCAATAGAATCAAATCAAAGACTCAGATATAAATTCACACACCTATGGACACCCGATCTTTGACAAAGAAGCCAATATTGTACAATGGAAAAATGAAAGCTTTTTCAACAAATGGTCCTGCTCAATTTGGATGTCTGCATGTAGAAGAATGCAAATAGATCCATATCTATCACTATGCACAAGTTTAAGTGGATCAAAGACCTCAATATAAATCCAGTTAGACTGAACCTGATGGAAGAAAAAGTGGTAAATAGCCTTGAATGAACTGGCACAGAAGATCACTTCCTGAATAGAATACCAGTACTACAGACAGAGAGCAACAATTAATAAATGGGACCTCATAAAACTAAAAAGCTTCTGTAAGGCAAGGGACACCATCAATAGGACAAAACAGCAGCCTACAAACTGGGAAAAGATCTTCACCAACTACACATCCAATAGAGGGCTGATCACTAGACATCAAAAAAAAAATAAGCCAATTTAAAAATGGGGTACAGACCTAAACAGAATTCTCAACAGAAGAATCTCAGATGGTCAAAATTCACTTAAAGAATTATTCAACATCCTTAGCCATCAGGGAAATGCAAATCAAAATGACTCTGAGATTCCATCTTATACCTGTCAGAATGGCTAAGATCAGAAACACAAGTGACAGCTTATGCTGGAGAGGATGTGTAGCAAGGGGAACACTCCTCCACTGCTGGTGGGAGTGCAAACTTGTACAGCCACTTTGGAAATCAATATCATTGCTTCCCAGAAAATTGGCAATTGATCTGCCTCAGGACGCAGCTATACCACTCTTGGGCATATACTTAAAGAATTCTCAATCATACCATAAGCACACTTGCTCAGCTATGTTTATAGCAGCTTTATTTAGCCAGAACCTGGAAATAACCTTAGATGCCCCTCAACTGAAGAATGGATAAAGAAAATGTAGTACATTTATACAATGAAGTATTGACATCAGAAAATTTGAAGACAAATGGATGGAACTATAAAAAAAAATCATCCTGAGTGAGGTAACCCAGACCCAGAAAGACAAACATTGTATGTACTCACTCATAAGTGGATATTAGCTGTAAAGTAAAGGATAACCAGGCTACAGTCCAGAGCTCCAAAGAAGTTAGGTAACAAGGAGGGCTCAAGGAGGGGATACATAGATCTCCCTGGGAAGGGGAAGTAGAAGAGATCTCTTGGGGGTACTGGAGGTAGGTGGGGATGGGAACTTGAGGGATTGGCTTGGGGGATGGGTGTAGGAGGAAAGTACTGAAAGAGATTACTAGAAAGGGGAGGGGGCATTTCAGGGTCAGGTAGAAGCCTGATGCAAGAAAAATTCCCATGTATCTACAAGGATGACCCCAGATAAGACTCCTAGCAATAGTGGATACATAGCCTGAACTGGCCATCTCCTGTGATCAGATTGGTAACTGGCCCAATTGTCATCAGAGAGCCTTCACCCAGTAACCAATGAAAACAGATGCAGAGACCCACAGCCAAACATTAGCCTGAGCTCAGGGAATCCTGCTGAAGAGAGGGAGGAAGGATTGCAGGAGCCAGAGGGGTCAAGGATACCACAAGAAATCCTAAAACAACTCACCTGGCTCATAGGAACTCACAGAGTCTGAACCAATAACCAGGGACCCTGCATGTGACCTACCTAGACCCTCTGCATATATGTGACAGTTGTGTAGCTTGGTCTACTTGTGGGACTCCTAACAATGTGAGCAGGGGCTGTCCCTAATGCTTTGGCTGGTTCCTGGGAACCTATTCATCATACTGAGTTGCCTTGCCCAGCCTTAATACAAGGGGAGGTGCTCAGTCTTATCAAAACTTGATATGTCATGCTTTGTTAATACCCATGAGAGGCCTGCCCCTTTCTAACAAAAACAGAGGAGGAATGGGTTTGGGGGGCATGCAGAGGAAAGGTATGGGAAGGGAATGGGAAGAGAGGAGGGAGAGGAAACTGAAGTCAGAATGTAAAATAAATAAAATAAAATAAATAAACAAATAAATAAGAAGCTATAAACTGTCACTATAAATCATTCACTAAATAATGAATGCTTACTTATTATAAGCAACCATTATGCACCGAATGCTTACACTAATCTTAGAGTATTCTACATTGTACAAAATATCCTCACTAAAAGATACAGTCCAGAGCAAACAAGAACAATACTTACTGTGTGGTATGATACATGTAGGAGAAAAGTGCTGAGCACTCAAGAGGCATCTAGCTAATTAATATGTCCTGGATGAGGACACAACTACACTGAATCCTGGGTGGCTGTAAAAAGTAGGAGTGGGCTGAAAGAACAGCTCTGAGGTTGTTGTACAAAGACAGCAAATGGACTGTTAAGAACTGCCAATGTAGACCCCACAAATATTTATGGTTATTACACCAATTAAAAATAAAAGACATCAAACAAACCAAAGCAAGAATTACAAATAATCTTAGCAATTTTTCAAGGATAGAGTGACTGAAAGGGATATAAATGGACAGAGATAAACAGGGGTTAAGTGGAACTGAAACATGATTTGTGTTTTAGAGATACCATTATGAGGATGGAACTGGAATTGTTTTTCTCACGTATGGAATGAAATACACACAGGATGTGAACATAGGAGGGGAGTATTGAGGAAGACAAGCAGGACTAGCCAGAGAGGGAAGGGGAGACATGAGAGGGTTCTGGGAAGTGAATCTGGTCAAAGTGCATGATGTACTTGAACAAAATGGCATTAATGTATCACTGTTCAGCCCATTAACCTTTCAGAAGATGAATAGAGATGTCCATTATTTCCTCTACAACAGCCACTGTTCCTCACATGCACAACCATGCTCCCATCTCAAAATATACTTTCCCTTACAGCCTAGGAAAGCTAAGTCATTCGATCCAATTCCCATAACCCCTTGCACGAATGTTGATGGGGAAAAGAACTTGGACCAATCAGAGTTTTCTTCCAGAGAACTTGAAAACTCCAAGTAAGAAGTGTTACTAAGTTTAAGTTTGCATTTGACCCTAATAGAGCTTAAGTGGCTTTTTTACTATGTACACAGGCAAGCAGTAAGAGTCAATGGCAATCATAGGAAGAAAACATATCATACATGACGTGGGCAGAGGAGGTCATGAGAGGTAGAGGGAGGGGGACCACTGAAATGGCTCCTAACAGCTTTTCAGCTCTCGTCCGGAAGGTGCAGCTTCACTTTCTTGAGATATATTCTCATCCACCAAGTACATTGCCTCTGGGTCTCAGCCTACTTTGGGTAGATCATTGTCTGCTTGTAACTATGGTGAGATACCTTTTTTACATCAGGGCTTTTCTCTGTGGAATTCTTCTACTTCATACAGGCCTTCCTCAATCTGGAGAAAGTATGTGCTAATGTTTTCTGACTCAGCAAAATGTAAGAGAAAAAGTTAATTCCCTTGCCTTTGAATGGGAACAGCACTGGCAAAACAACAGATTTGGAAAAACTAAACAATCACACAAAACTGAGATGTCTCACCTTTATTGGGTTACATTTGGTTACAAGAAGCGGAGAACTCTATAGTCGTGTTAAGCAAATAGGGGCCTCCTGATTCTCTCAGAAAAGTTCAGAGGCAGACTCTACAGATCGGAGGAAATGGATCCGCGGCGTCATCACATACTGAATTAATTCTTTTAGTGGCATCACTTTGGTATCTTCATCTGCAGTCCCTCACAGCCTCGGAGTGGCTACAATGCCTGTAGGAATCAAGGCTGTGTTTCAGACAGGAAGAGAAGGATATGACAGACCTAAAGCAGTGTCCTCAGTGAGACTCTCTACTTTTACTTAGGAAAAGAAGTCACATATGTGTGTATGCACAAGCACGTTTGCACCCCCACACCGCATAGAACAAGATCACATGACAACTCTTAGATGCAAAAGAAGCTGAGGAATCACATCTTTTGGTGTGTCTAATTGATAGAGCAGCACAGAGCAAAGGAGAAGGTGACCAAGATGGGTAGTGAGTGAACTGACATCTGTCCTAGAAAGATCCTCAGAATGTGGAGGAAAAAGAGCTAGGAGAAAAGTGGCTGTTTCCAGAGCCTCCATCCTCCTGTTGCTGGCTTTCCTGGGAGAATAAAGGAACCTCTGTCTATTCATTCTGTATACGGAAAGCACCCACCACCAAAGGATCCCACCCAAGTCCATCTTGGTGAGCCAAAGAGTGTAAAAGAGTCCTCACAGGAAGGTAGGTGACTCACAGGAAGCCTCAACATTCCCACAACCCTCCCTCTTCCCTCCAAGAG
>CABHPH010126266.1:0-22810 GCA_902168325.1 Peromyscus nudipes | reverse complement strand
TAAAAGTGTTGAAAACAAAACAAAAACCAAAACCAAAACATGCAGGAGTGCTTTGGCTGGCTGTCTGCAGGCTAATTTGATAATTTAGGGAACATCCTAGTGTTTTCCGTGGTGTATTGTTGGTGTTCTTCCCTTTGTCTCGTTGACTTACAACCGCAGGGCCTGTTTCTGTCTTTTCTGCTTACTCTGAAGTTGGTTTTGTGTACTCAGACTTCTGTTGTCGTTGTACTATTCATTTATTAGGCACACATTTTACATGACAGCCACTAACAGATGCTTCTTTTCTTTCTCCTCTTCTCCTTCTTTTCTCCCTCTTCCTCTTTTTTTCTTTTCTTTAAGAACCAAGTTACAGACTGTGAAGAGCCTCTTTAACATTTGTATTTCTTGTTGAAACATGATTTGCAACCCTGGCTGGGTATTTTCACTTTTTGTGATTATGTTCAGGAATTAGACACTGTTCTCTGTGAGGTAATAAGAAATAAGACAAACAGGAGACACTTTGATAAGTAGTATATAAAATGCCTTTTATTAAGGAAAACTAAAACATGTCTGATGTTTTTGGGGAAAAGTAAATGAACAGCATAATCATTGTGGGTGAAGACTTTTATTCAGAACTCTGGAGTGTCTTACTGCACTAAGTAGTGGTTCAAAGGCCAGTTTTCATTGTGCTTCTGCTATAAACTTAAAAAATAAAAACACCAAAGCTTCACTGAAGTATTGATATCAAGATTGTAATATGGGTAGCAAGGCCATGCAAGGCCTTGGGGTCAGACCCCCACTTTAAGGCAAAAACAAAGAAACAAACAAACCCAAAACCCTCCTCCTGTATTTATTTGTAATTTATTGTATTATATGTTATTTTTTTCTACTGTGGGCAAGTATAGCTAAGTTTGTATGTTTTTGTGATGCCTTGTAGGCTAGTGTGCATTCAGGCTGAGTAGATAGATGTTGGCTTTAGTGCATGGGAAAGTTGAATGTAAGGTTAGGGTAGGCTGTAGAAGTACAGAGAGCGTTAAGGTGTTAACATTTAAGTGCAACTGAACTGTTTGTTGCTTTCATCTAGCCTGTTTGTTAATCACGGCTGTGTGTGAATTTTTTTCTTACTCCACTTATGTGAGGGATGGAAAGCCGGAAGGAGGCAATAAAATGTTTAAAACATAAAACAAACTTTTCTAGTTTCCCCTTCTGTATTAGCAGTTGTCCTGCCCTCAGTTTTATTTGTAGAAAGATACTGTGTCATTTTTAGTGTATGGAATGTCTGTATGGAAGTACTAAAACATACATACATAATGCTTCTAAAAGTTATTTGTGTCCTAGCAAAATGACTCAGTAGGTGCGAGCCCTTGCTTTGAAAGCCTGACTACCTGAGTTCTAGCCCCTGTCCTTTGGTTGAAGGAGAGAACCAACTCCCTGAATTGCCCTCTGACCTCCACATGCATGCCATGCTGCCTCATGCCCACACTCACACATGTACGCCACACACAATAATAATAAGTAAAATATTAAAGTCATTTGGAGATAAGTTAGGAATTCATTGGCACTATTCTGATTAACCAAAGGATTTTTCTGTATTTGTGATTTTTTTTTTTAAGATGCAGACAGATTATGTTGCTGCACTGTAACTCCTAGGCCCAAGTGATACTCCTTCCTTTGTAGTAAGTAGCTGGGACTACAGGTGCAGGCCTTTATACAAGGCTGACTGTTACTTTTAAGCATACAAATATGGAAAAGTTAAGGTCTTTACCTTCTTTTGAAAAATTATTTTGTGGGTAATGATGATGCACACTTTTAATCCCAGCACTTGGGAGGCAGAGAGAGGCAGGCAGATCCCTGAGTTCAAGGCTAGCCTGGTCTACAGAGTGAGTTCCAGGACAGCCAGGGTTACATAGAGAATCAAACAAACAAACAAACAAAAAATTATTTTGTGTGTTTGAGAACTCAGAAGGTATTAGTTATAGCAACAAATTAATCCTGTCATGTTTGGCTTGATGAAGTCATCCATGTAATGAACTTGGTGTGTGTGTGTGTATGTTTAAATTTAAAAATATGGTGTAAATGCTTTGCTTTGTATGATACATGTTCTACAGAAAGAAACTTTCTGGATGCTTAGTCCAAAGAATTTAAAGTATCAGTGCTTAAGCTTGAACTGTTTTTTTCCAACTTCTGCCAGCAAGTAGGAGTATAGAAAGATAGGGTCTTTTTGTCTTTGCCTCTAAGGAACTTTGACTTTTTATCTTTTTAACTAGAGTTTGAGAGTCCAGCACACTCTGTCACCTAAACAAGGCCAATTTCAAGCCATTCCCAACATTAGCAGTGTCTCTTGTGTCTGTGTACAGGGCTTCTGTTGGCAGGGTTGAAAGGAATGGGCATGGTAGGCATTCCTTTGTTTCTGGTGTGCTCTTAATAACTTGCTCCAGACCTTTGTATACTGTGTATTATTGGATCTCTTTTTCCTAAGGACTTTAACCTAAAGGGTTGTTGGATTGGGGAGTGCAAAGGACATTTCTTTGATGTTCATTATGCATCTAATACTGTTTAGGAGTTTCTCCTTTAAACATTTATGAAAGCTAAACAAATGTAGGCTTAATTTTTTAGTGTCTGCTAAGTGGTGAAATATTCAAACACAAGTTAGTGGGCTTTTGTTTTAGGCACTGGAAATTGGATCTAGGGCTTCCCAAATGGCTGGGCAAGTACTCTACTACTGAATTACATACCCAGTCTCCTCTAACTCCCCCGCCCCGCTCACTTTGTTTTAGACAGGGTCTCACTAAGTCCTAGGGCTAGCCTTGAGCTTGGGATCCTTCTGAGTAGGTGGGATTAGGTCTGTACCACCAGGCCTGACTTACCTCAACTGAGAAATCTCAAAGGCTAAAGTTTTAACCCACTGCTGTCTGTACCTCCATACCTGCCTTTTGATTTGATTTTTCTTTTCCTTCTTGAAACAGGGTCTCACTGTGTGGCCCACACTGTTCTCACATTTATAATCTCCTGCCTCAGTTTACTCAGTGTTGGGATGACAGGTGAATTCCACTATGCCAGACTATATAAAAACTTTCTTTCTTTGGGGTGGTGGCGGCACATGTCTTTAATCCCAGCACTCAGGAGGTGGAGGCACGTGGATCTCTGTGAGTTCAAAGCCAGCCTGGTCTACAGAGTGAGTTCTAGGACAGCCAGAGCTACATAACAAAACCCTGTCTCAAAAAAACCAAAAGGACACAAAACATACCCCCCCAAACTTTCTTTTCTGCTTTATTAATTTTAATTGAAATAAACTTTCTTTTTACAAAATATTTATTTTATGTGTGTGAGTGTTTTGCCTGCAGGTATGCTTATATACCACATGTGTGCTTGGTGCCTGCCAAGGCCAGAAGAGGGTGTTAGATTCCTCTAGAACTGAAATTACAGACAGTGTGAGCCATCATGCTGATGCTGGGAATTAAACTTGAGTTCTCTGAAAGACCAGCCAGTACTCTGAACCACTAAACCGTCTCTTCAACTCCTAGATAATAGCATTCTAAAATGCATTACGTTTACTGTCTAAAACAGACTGAATTCAGTCTTTTCTTTCTTTTTTTTCTCTCTCTCTTTTTTATTTTTTTATTTTTTTTTTTGGTTTTTTCGAGACAGGGTTTCTCTGTAGTTTTGGAGCCTGTCCTGGACTAGCTCTGTAGACCAGGCTGGCCTCGAACTCACAGAGATCTGCCTGCCTCTGCCTCCCGAGAAAAATGATTGGGAAGGGCGCTTTCTTGTAGCTTCTGTTTTTTTTTTTTCCCCCAGAAACTATTGAAATGGTATGTTCATTATTCATTTGAAGTTAGTGTAATTGATTATGCTTTTTAGTATTATATATAGTTTTGGTCATATAACCTTTTGGTTAGGTTTCCTTGTGAAATTTGAGGGTGTTATTTTTAGGGGGAGTGGAGGATAGATGTGCTCTTACTAATGAAGTCTATGCTGTCCTGAATCACCACATAGTCCAGGCTGGCCTGGAGCTCTTTATCCTCCTACCTCTGCCTCTGGAGTGTTGGGATTACAGGTGTGTGCCACCATGTCTTAGCCGAGTTATCATCTGAAATTAGCTTCTTTTTCCCCCTATGAGAAAACTGAATAGATGTACTTAGCACTTGCATGCAAAGTGGAAGTTCTGACTTTTCTATGGGATAAAGTAGATGAACTTTGGTAGTTCTATCTTTTTTAATGTATGTTTGGTATTGTAGAGTTTAGCACTGAGGTTGCCTTGTTTAGTTTCTGAACAATTGGGATATGGTACGCATGTGTTAGTTAAAGTGAGGGGGCTAGAATGGGAAGAAAAACCATGAATAACCTGGAAGGCTTAGCAAATACTATGCTCATTCATTTAGTCATAGGTAGATCAATCATGTCCTGGGTCTGAATGGTGAATACTGTAGCTTTAAACTAATTTACTAGATTGTTGATAGGAAACACATACTTTAAAATGTTTATTATAATATTCCCTATAGTAATATAAACTGCAAATTGAGAAAATGTGTTTGCTCTACTTAAAGGAAATTCAGTAAAAGCTGGATGGTAGAACCTTCCATATTGCTTTATTTATTTACTGCTAGGGCTGTGCTAGAGTAACTCTCTGTTATTCTATTTGTATTAAAGTTGCATTTCTTCTTTCTTTTCTTTTTCACCCTTTTTTTCTCGGTATTGAGGATTGGACAACTTTGCCCTGCTAGGAAAACATTCTACTACTGAGCATTATATCCCCAGCTCTTTTTAATATTTGAATTTTAAAAAATGATTTATTTACTCTGTGTGTGTGTGTGTGTGTGTGTGTGTGTGTGTGTGTGTGTATGTGTATGTATGTGTACACATGCACATACTTATTTGCATGCACATGTCACTTATGGGATCAGAGGACAACATTTAGAAGTTCTCGTCTACTTTGTAGGTTCTGGAAATTGAGCTCAGGTTGTTAGGCTTTAGTTTCTGAGCCATTTCACTGGCCCTTTCTTATGGTTAAATTGGAGACAAGGTCTCATTAAATTGATCAGGTTGGTCTTGGACTCAGTCTGGAGACCAAGCAAACCTTGAATTTATAATCTTTCTCAATAGTGTGAGTAGCTAGGATTATAGTAGGCCCAGGTAAGGGTCCCTTGCCCCTACTCTTTTTTTTCTCTTTGGTGTTAGAGACTGAACCCAGGTCATAATTAATGCTCTCCCACTGAGCTGCATCCACAGCCCAGTCTTTTAATTATAATGTTTAGAAAAATTTTGCTAGGGCTAGAGAGATGGCTCAGAGGTTAAGAGCACTGACTGCTCTTCCAGAGGTCCTGAGTTCAATTCCCAGCAACCACATGGTGGCTCACCACCATCCATAATGAGATCTGGTACCCTCTTCTGCCCTGCAGTCATACATGCTGTATACATAATAAATAAATAAATCTTTAAAAAAAAGAAAGAAAAATTTTGCTAAAGTTGGTGTTTTTTTAAAAATAATTTATTTAACTTTTATTTTATGTGCATTGGTGTGAAGGTGTCAGATCTCCCAGAACTGGAGTTAAAAAAAGTTGTAAGCTGCCATGTGGGTGCTGGGAATTGAACCTGGGTCCTGTGGAAGAGCAGCCAGTGCTTTTAACCACTGAACCATCTCTCCAGTCCTGTGAAGTTGGTGTTTTTTGTTTTTCTTTTTCCTTTTGTTGATACAGGTAGCACATAATCACTGTGTTGCCCAAGCTGGCTTAAAACTCCTGGATTCAAGTAATCACTTGACACTATAGCAGTAGAACTTACAGGTATATACGATCATGTGGGGATATAGTTTTTCAGTGGTCTAGCTTAAAATAAATCTGTGTGAATCCCAACAATATAGTGTGCACGTATGGAAACTGTTGGGGAGCAGAACAAAGGGTACTTATTGTGCATGTCAACTGATGCCTTTCCATGAGAGGTCATGTGACTACTAATTGGGGAGATAAATTGTAAAAATAGGAAACCCTGTGGACAGTGAAATAGATGGTGGTTTCAAGTTGGAGCTCCAAGTTCAGAATTACGGAGGCAGACACTTCAAATAGTAGGAATTGATTTGTATTTGGTCTGCTGTTCATGTGACAAGTTGGGTAGAGCCTCAAGGTTGTTTAAATTTTTCTTGTTGTTTAAGGAAGAATTAATTTATGTAATACTTGGTAACACTTCCATGAAACTCTAAAAAGTTGGATTGGGGGCCAGCAAGATGGTTCAGATGGATAAAGGTGCCTGCCTTCCAGTCTAAGAACTTGAGTCAGACCCCCAGAATATACACAGGGAAAGAACTGACTCCTGCAAGTTGTACTCAGACTGTGCATGAACAAAGTTGGCTTGTTCTAGTGGTGGTAATGCTGACTAATCCAGATGTCAGTGTTTTTAAGAAGGTTATTTATTCATTTATTTGTTTACTATATGTGGTGTATGACTGTGATTATGTTGGTGTAAGCACCTTGCAGAAGCCAGAGAAGGACCCCACATGCCATCCTGTATTGTGCTCCACCTTATTCCTTGGAACAGGGTCTCTCACTGAAGCAGAAGTTTGCTTTATTAGCTAGGCTGGCTGGTCAGAGAGCTTCTGGGGTTTGCCTGTGTGTACCCACTAACAGAGGAATTAGAGGTGTGAGAATCCACACCCAGATTTCTGTTTGTCTGCTGGAGATTTAAACTCAGGTCCTCATGTTTTGACAAGTGTTCTCATTCACAGAGCCCTTTTCCCATCCCCCACCCACATCCCCCAGTTGTCAGTTTTTATACTAGGGATAAGGAAGCCATGTCAATGAGAAGGGGGAAGCTGCAGTAATTCCTATCAGTTGGATTTCTATTTTCCAACAGTGAGATGGTCTTGAGTTAGTACTTGTGGGCATAGTTCTGATCCAGGTAGGTTGAAGAAACACATATGAGGACAGCCTCAGATAATGTGATCTGCCTTTGCTACCAAAAGAATTCATCCTGAATCTACTGCAGTTCTAACTAATTAATGAGCAAGGTCTCCAGTAAGAACCAAGAATTGTTGGGTATCTGTAATTGGTAGGAGTTGTGAAGCTGCAGTTTGAATGAGAAGGAAAGTAAAAAATACTAAATTTACCAGAGTGGATAAAATGCCAGGATGTAAAAATACAGTTCTAGTTATGTATTGTAGTTGGAAGTGAAGTGAAATTTGATGAAGCTGTAGAGATGTCACCTAGCTAGCTGGGGAAGTTTGTGAGGTAAAAGAGAATGATTTAGGATTTAGGTTTGAGAGACAAAAACAATTGTTTTTGATTTTGTTAGTTAATTTAACATGTTGGAATTAATCTCTTTAGTTCCAGATTGCCTGGTACACTTGGTTATATGCAAATTGTGAACTTACCATTTCAAAGACTAGTTGGGGAAAACAATCTGATCTTTGAGTTTTAAATGGCAGGAAGGCCCTTGCTAACTGGGCAATAATGACCTGGACTTGCATTATTCATATTCTGGGCCATTACTAGGAGGCAGAATACTATGGAATAAAGTTGGTGTCCATGTTGAGTGATTGGGATGTGATACAATTAGGAGTAAGTTAGCTGCTTGATGAATTGTGTGGCCTAGTTTCAGGTTAGTTATTGTAAAAATAAAGATTTAAAAAAAATTGAGGACTGACAAGGTGGCCAGGTAAAGGCACTTGCCACTAAACCTGACAACCTGAGTTTGATCCCTGGGACTTACATGGTAGAAGGAATGAACCAATTCCCATAAGTTGTCCTCTGACATTCTCATATATTGTCCCCCCAACACACACACACACACACACACACACACACACACAGCGGGCGGGTTGGGGGGGGCAGGAATAGCACTGGTAAAACTTGGCAAATGTTTTATGTTAAGCTAACAAAAGGAACTGAGGCCTTACTGTTGAATTGAGATATTAGGAACTTTTACATTGGAGAGTGGCTTTGTAAACCATTGAGGATTTTAGTCTTTGAAGTTGAAATTGTCTTGAGGTTTTGATTCTAGATAGAAGATGGGGGTGAATATCAGTCTGGGACTAGATACTACCGTGCTTCTTCCTGGGACTGCTTAAAAGTTTGCACTGCTCTTCAGTTTTCTGTGGCTGGTGTTTGGTGAAGAATGTTCTAGAGAGTTGGATGATAGGGGTCTAATGAATTTGGGACAGAGGGGAGCGATTAGCTTTGAAGGTACACTAACACATTTTAAAAAGTGGTTTATTTTTATTTTATATGTATGAGTGTTTTGCCCGCATGTACGTGTGTGCACCACATGTGTGTCTGGTGCCTGTAAAGGCCAGAAGAGGGCATCAAATCTCCTGTGACTAGAGTTATAGATGATTGTGAGCCATCTGGTGGGTGCTGGGAACTGAACCCAGGTCTTCTGTAAGAGCAGCTAGTACTCTTAACTGCTGATCCATTTCTGAACTGTCTCTAGCCTCCATTTTTGTTGTTCATTTATCTTGCTAGAATTAGCCTCTAGAATTTTAGACTGTCTTTGGTACTCTTTGATTAAGGAGTAGTTTGATTAAAGCAATTTTGGAATATGAACTTTCTACTTCAGAAACAAGTTGGGGAAAACAAGATTGTCTTTAAATTTTAGGCAAATGGTTGTATACTATTGTGGAGCAAAGGTCTTTCCATGTCTTTGCTTACATTGATGCTGATAAGCGACACATAGTTACGCAGACACTTGAACTTTCTTTCGATTGAGTTTTTGGAATAGAGTATATCAGTCTAGAAGACCATGGATAAAGACCATGTGATACTGCCAGTGGGAGGTAGTACATGCCTTTAATCCCAGCACTCGGGAGGCAAAAACAGACAGATCTTTGTGAGTTCAAGACCAGCCTGGGCTACAGAGCAAGTTCTAGGACAGCCAGGGATACACAAAAATCCTGTCTTGAAAACCAAAACACAAACCAAAAAATGTATTTATACACAGTGGAGTTTGATTCAGCCATAAGGAATAACCAAATTTTCAGGAAAATGGATAGAACTAGAGATTGTTATATTAAATAAATAGCCAGACTCAAATACATGTTGAGTGTTTTTTGTCATATACAGAATATAGGTGAGTGAGTGTGTGTGTGTGTGTGTGTGTGTGTGTGTGTGTGTGTAAAACCTCATTGGGACTTGGGGTTTACTGAGTAGGCTAGGCTGGCTGTCCAGCCAGTGAGTCTCAGGGATTTGCTTGTCTCTGCCTCCCCAACACTAAGCTTACAAGCATGTGCCACCACGTCAGGCTTTTTACATGTATTTTGGGGTTCTCATGTTAGTGTGGCCAACAGTTTATCAACTTGAGTGATCCACCTGTTCCTGTGATTTTATTCTTAGTTTATGTGTTTTAGGACCTAACACAAAGTGTAGCTGACATCAAGATTTCTAATAAATGTTTTATTTAAATTGCAGAATTATGGCTGATGAAATAGCCCAGCAGGGTATAAAAAAAAAAAAAAAAGCCTGACAATCTGTGTTCTGGAACCACAGTGAAAAGAGGTAGCCAACTCCCAAAAATTGTCTTCTAATATTCACCATGGCACATCAATGTGCACCTACATTCACACACACACACCCCATATATATATATATATATACACACACACACACACACACACACACACACACACACACACACACATACATATCATACACACAATATTTGAGAAAGTTAAAAAAAAAAGACCACAGAATTGTTAACAACATTGTTTGGTGAATGGACTAGAGTTTTGAGTGCATGTTACATAGCCGTTTTCATTAAGCAAGGTTGTAATCTGGAGAAACAGCCTTTGAATTGCTGTCTGTCCACAGTGTTAGAGAAGTGGCTTCATTATATAAAGCTAAATGTCTTGATTTTTGTTAAAATTGAATATTCTTGTAGTACATTAGAGAGTACCCCCTCCAATTAATACAGTATGTTATCAGAATTCCAAATGGACAGTAATAAATATTAGGTTTTTTAATCTGAAACAATTTGGTTGCCGACCTTGAAGGTAGGTAGTCATTTGTACTTACAAATTTTAACTTTATTTTGATCAAAATGTTTAATTTCCCTGGTGACCTATAAAATCTGATTTTGCCCGTACAGTAGTACAAATCTGTTAGTAATCCAAGAGTCTTTATCCTTCATATATAGAGTAAGCTATAGAATAGTAATTCTTAGCCAGGTGTGACATGGGTGGAAGGTGAGGCAATGGGTATAGGGTTAGAATGAAATCCAAGATAGATGTACAGCAACAATGGAAATGGTGGCTGGAACTCCTTGTGTCTGTGTGGGAGAATAATGTATGTAGGTTGAAAACTACAGTCTTTATGTAGATTACCATCTGTACTGGTGGTATTTATTTGAAAGTATATGAAAAACTTCAGATAGAAGCATCCAAATCTAATGATATACATGGTTCCACTTTGGAATTTTCAAACTTTATTTCTTAAGTGAATGGTAGAAATAGAATAGTCAGTGGATTTTAATCATTCATGTTCTGTGCCCTGTGTGATTGATTTAGTTTGTAATTTGTGAAAGGGTGACTTAGTTTCACTTCTGATCCAGCAGGCTTTATTATTTTATTTATAAGAGTCTAGCTTATTTAAAAATGGATGTGTTGAAATATGCTTTTTAATATAAATATACTCTGTTATCTTGAACTTTCACTTGTAACTATGAGGTGTAGATAGTTGATTCTAGATTATTTGACTGGTTTCTAGTGAAGAAATGGATACTGGTTTCAATTTGAAGTCATAGTGTAGAAATGGTTTGTGTCTAAGTGCATTAAAATGCTTTGTTATATTGCTGAAATATAGGACATAGTTCCTAGAAGGCTACTTTTGTTATACATGAGAACAGTTTTGTAAGTGCTGTGTAGTATTTCAAGATCAGAGTGAATATAGATCAACCTAAAGAGCATTGGTCAAGGATGCTCCTTGAGGTACAGTTGATGGTTTGAAAAGAAAGAAAATCTGCTTTTATGTTGGAAAATGTTCTTGAAATCACATTGTTGACTTTAGTTGTCAACTTGACTGAATTTGGAATCACCTGGGACACATAACTCTGGAGGTGTCTGTAAGGGTGTTCCATAGAGGTTTAGCAGAAGGGGGAAGAACTACCCTGAATGTGACTGGTGCCAGCCAATGGATTGGGGTCCTGGGCCGATTGTAAAGGAAACAAAACAAAACAAAACACCAGAAAGGAGGTTGAGCACCAGAACTCCTCTCTGCTTCCAGACTATGGATGTCATGTGACCGACCAGCTGTCTGAGCTTCCTGCACCACATCTTCCTCTCCTTGGTGGACTAGATTGCCAGGCCACAGCAGTGAGAAGTAACTTAATAAATGTAGTATCAAATTTTGAAACTAATGTAAGTGAAAAGTGTTGGAAATAACTTGATTGCAGGTAGTTCTTTTGAGGCATTAGAGATGTGCCAGTTTTAGTTTGTCCTTTATCTACCTTTTCGTGTGTTGTAATTGAGTTTTCTATTAAGTCGGAAGATTTATTACGTTAACTTCTTTGTAGATTTTCTCTCTCTCCCTCTCTCCCTCTCTGCCTGCCTTCCTTCCTTCCTTCCTTCCTTCCTTCCTTCCCTCTCTCCCTCCCTCCCTCCCTCCCTCCCTCCCTCCCCCCCTCCCCCCTCCTTCCTTCTTTCTTTCTTCTTCTGTTTTTCGAGACAGGCTTTCTCTGTGTAGCCCTGGCTGTCATGGAACTCACTCTGTAGACCAGACTGGCCTCAGACTCACAGAGATCCCCCTGCTTCTGCCTCCCAGGTGCTGGGATTAAAGGCATGTGCCACTGAAGCCTGGCTCCCATTCTTAAGATTGTATAATCACTTTTTTTAAAATTATAGATAGGAAAAAAATGTTTGTTAAGTAATGTTGCTATTGGTCCAGAAGTGATGCTGTTAACCCACCATCTCTAGGCTAGTAGCTAGGAGTATAGATGTGCACTATCACTCTTGGTTTACTTGCTTATTTTCATAATATTTCACAGTGCTTTGATTGAACCCAGGACCTCCACACACATGCTAGGCAAGTGCTCCACTATTGAACTACATTTCCAAGCCCTAGCATACTCATTTTTCAAAGGTTGAGCACAGAGAGAATCTTTTGGCTGAGAGAGACTGTTTAAATGTGTTTTCCATGGTACACTTCTGTAATTGGGGTAGAGGGTGTTTTTAAAAATATTTTTTACATTCATTCATTTATTTGTGTGCTTGCCATGGCAGATGTGTGGAGATCAGAGGATGACTTATGTATAGGGGAGATCGATCTCTCCTCCCACCCTGTGTGGCTCAGTGGTTAAACTAACTTAGTTCCTCAGGCATAGTGGCAAGTGCCATCTCACCATCCTTTGTGTGTGTGTGTTAAATGTGGGAATGTTCAAAATTTCCACTGGGCCTGTAAAGTGTTAGGCACTGTGTGCATTTATTGTATATTTTGTACAAGGTCAGATTTCTGAAATATACAACAAAGGGCAAGAAGGCAAACGGCTGCTGGCATGCTTTTTTGTGTCGGTGAAATAAAGTAAAAGAGAAAGATAACCTACCTGACAACCATAGCGCAGAGTGAGTGATTTAATGTAGACACGGTGCTGCAGTGAAATAGCCCTGAGATTATTACATCATTGTGGCCTCCCCCGGTGAAGATGTTGATAAGAATGAGCCTGATCAAGATGTTAAACCATGGAGAGAAATTAGTAATAGCTCAGGTGGAAACATATATGGCACATGGAAAAACTTGGGTTGTCTAGAAACGTTCCTTCACCGGAAACTGTCACTTTCCACTGACCTCAGATAAGGAACATTTCACTCGGCACTCTAGGTTAAATGTGTTATTTTTGCCATTGTCAGGAAACATCATTGCACGGGAACACCTTTAGTTGTAGTCTCTGTGTTTGTAGATAAAAGGAGTTGGGTTGGCAACTTCTTTCTTTTTATTTCTTTTCCATTATTGGGCATCAACCCCCAGGCTCTGTGGATGTTTGACACGTTTTCTGCCATTGAGCTATACTGGTTGGGGTCTTCTGAGCTCTTCCTGCTAACTTCCCTGTTGTTCATTGGTCCCTGTATGGTAATGCATCAGTAATGAAAAGAGATACTCTAGCTCTGGGCTTTTTGGTTTTACTCCTAGTCTTTAGGAGATTGTTCATTTTGTACAGAACTGCTTGATATATTTAAGGAGTTTAAGGCAGGGGAAGATTTTCATTGTGGACTATAAATCCTATGTTAAAATAGAAGCAAGCTTTTAGAAGACATAATTTCTTTGTTGGTATTTAGTAGTTACTTTCTCTGTAGCCCAGGCAAGCTTTGTACTTTTGAGTAATTGATTTCAGTCACCAGTTCACTACTACTGCCCTTCTGATTCAGGTTAAAGTCATCTTTCTTCAGTTCCTGTCGTATGGTGCCCACTCTTTTCCCTGCATCCATCCCACTCAGTCTCTCTTCAGCTTAGCAGTCAGTGACCATCCAAAGCGTGGTCATAACCAGCCAGTAACAGATTGTGTACTTCCCAGTGGCTAAAGTCAGGACTTTATTGTGTGAATTTTACCTCAATTAAAAATATCTCAATTGAATAAACAATAACACACCTATCAAGTAATTCACCATTGTAAGTAAAAGTCAAGTTTGTAAAAACCTGTATGGGTGCCTTTGCATCTCTTGTTCATTTCTGTTCCAGCTAAATTTGCTCCTGTATGAGGGCCTTTGTGCTTTCTGGTCCTTTGCCTGAAACACATATTTCTGTATATGGCTCTATTTTGAGCTGTCTGTTATTTTGGAAACTTAAAAAAAAGGGCAATAAAATCTTAATAGTTTCGAAGTATCTAGTTCAGTAGTGGTATGGACAGTCACATTATTGTGGTTTGTTCTCAATTGAGTCTTTTTTTATATGTTAGTCATCCAGATTACTTATATAAAAATATCAGCTCCTTCCTTGGGCTTCTCTAGCCACCATTTTCCTATACCTTTCTTTCATTAATAACTTTTAGAGCTTTGTTTATTGTTCATCATCTGAGAGTAAAGCTCCACAAGACAGTAGCTATTTATTGTAACTTTTTAATGTTTGTATTCTCAGCACCTAAAATAAAGCCTAGCAATCCACTATTAAGTGTACCCAGTATGTTTGTTGAATGAATAAACGAATCATGAAGTCAATAATTTCTTCATTTTAAAAATTATGTAAGAATTCCCAAATTTCTGAGAGTGTGTATCGGGGAAAAGCCTCCAGAGATTCACATTTGTCCTTTTTCTTTCATTGACCCCTTTAACATTTTAAGTGGTGCTCAGGATCAAACCTAAGACTTCAGTATGCTAGCTAAGCACTTTACCACAGAACTGTACTTCAGCCATAATGTAATCAACTTTAAAATAGAATGGGATTGCCATTTTTGCTAGTGTATTCATTCATTTTGTTCATTAAGTACTTTTACATGCTCTTTTAATTAAAGAGGTAGGGTGAGTTAGAATTGTTTCTATAAGAACTAAGTTGCTTTTTAAAAACAACTGTGTCTTCCCATCCCAAAGTATATTTTATTTTATGTATATAGGTGCTTTACTGGCATGGATGTTTGTGCACTACTTTTGTGTCTGATGCTCATGGAGGCCAGAGAGTGTCAGATCACATGGAACTGGAGTTACAGACACTTGTGAGTTACCATTGTAGGTGCTTGGAATTTAAGCTGGATCCTCTGAAAGAGCAGCTAGTGCTCTTAACTGCTGAGCATCTCTCCAGTCCCTGAAAGTGTTTTCAAGCATGTATTAGTTCACTGCAAAAAGTAGCCTAAAAGCATAAATATGTTGTTGTTTTGAAACAGAAATATCTTATACTCATCTTCCTCCCTTAGCCTTCTTTATGCTGGGATTATAGGTATCTGTCACCATGTCCAGCAGTAGTTTTTAACAATAACTTATTATATCCTTAGGTAGGGTGTGCTGTAAACCATTCTAGACACTTTATACACACATGCATTTAACCCATATAATGTCACTTTTAGGTATAGGTCCTGGTATCTTACACCTTTTTCAAATGGGAAAACTGAGGCATAGTGAAGTAGGTACTTCATATAGTTGTGAAAGCTGCATGGATATTTTGCATGGAAATTTCCTGAAACACATTCACGGCAGCAGTAAGATAATCTTTCCCTTATCTTGCAAATAGATATAGAAGTTTTTATAGAAATAAATTTTATTCCACTGCCAGGCTTGTTAGGAATTCTGATACTTAGGTTCATAGGTTCACATGTTTTCCATTGATTAGTTTGTGGCTCTTAATTTCTAAAATATAGTTTGCCTTTCCATGGAGCATTTGAATAGATTCATTCATTAATTATTTATATTGGTGTTTATTGATCACCTTTTCTTTTTTTGGAGATAGAGTCTCATTATATATCTCTGGCTAACCAACACTCACTATGTAGACCAGGCTGACCTCTCTCTCACAGAGTTCCTCCTTTCTCTGCTTCCCACATGCTAGGATTAAAGGTCTGAATGACCATGGCTACACCTGACTGTTGTCCAGATGCTGAGGATCCATGAGTGAGCAAAGTGCCTGTTTAACTTGTGACTCTGTATTCTAATGATGGTGGGTGGTACGTGTTTAAGTTCTCATAAAGAATACCAAAGTAGGACATTAGAGTGTGAGTGATGGGAATGTGCACTTAGGGTGCTCAGAGAACTCAGGATGACAGAAAGGTGACGGATAGAGATGTTGCACATAGAAAGAAAACTGGGGGAAGATAAGATGAGAATAGATAGGAGTTGGGCGCGGGGAGTACAGCCTCTTGTAAGGATCACACTTAGCTTTGTAAGCTGTTGTTTAGACTTTGAGTCTGGAAGGTTAACATGCTTACACTTTTATTGAATAGCATTACTCTATTGTGTAAAGGATAGATAGTAGGAGGGTAGGAATAGAACCAAAAAGGAGGTCAGTTATTTGTCATGGATTTGACTGTTGAGGTACTTTTGAACCTTGCTGTGTTTGGCACGTTTTTAGCTTTTGGAGTTCCAAATTTCTTTGCAGCAAATTTCTTTCTTTCTCTCTAGGCATATAAAGAAAGCTACTGTCATGTTAGCTATAGGCACCTGTAAGTTAGAATTCTCCCTGGAGACTTAGGTTCTGAACTGAGCAGACATGCTTTACTTGATGAGGTTTTGACATTAGTGTACATCTTTTGCAAAGCTTTCTCCTAATTGCTTTTAGGTTGAGTTTCTGGCTCTAGAAGGGCTGAAGGTGCAGCTCAGATAATGTGATTGCCCCAGTATTATTATTATTATTATTATTATTATTATTATTATTATTATTATTATTATTATTGCCCTGTGTTAAAACCCCCAGCACCACAAACAAACAAACAAAGATGACATTAGAAAGGCAGCACTTTTAATGTTTTCACATATTTTGATGGTAATTATGGTACATGCTGCTTGCTTCTGGGAGTTACCTGAGGATAAAAGTGGAGAGGTTTGTTACTGTTTATTTTGTTGGTTTTTTTTCAAAACAGGGTTTCTCTGTGTAGCTCAGGTTGTCCTGGAACCCTCTCTGTCACCAGGTTGGCCTTGAACTCACAGAGGTCTGCCTACCTCTGTCTCCCGAGAGCTGGGATCAAAGGTGTGCACCATAACTGCCTGGCTGGGGTTTGTTACTGTTTTAAAGTGTGAAATTTTACTCTAAGTAGATAGTATTGTGGAGAAGTATGGAGATAAAATAAAATCACATAGGGAAATACTTTAGTATTTATGGGAACAGTTTTCCTGAGGAGAATTTTACAAGATGATTTGTAAGAAACACAGAATCTTGGATTTCTATTTGAGTATGGTGTTGCTTTGCCTGATTCATGATTTCTCTTGATTAGATTGATATTATAGGAAGGCTAATATTGTTAGTCCCGAGGCATCTGTAGACTGATATAACCTGAACTGGAAGAGTAGCCGGTGATAAGAATAAGGACTAGAGTAGATGACGAGGAATTGGAATAGACAGTTGGCACCTTGGTATTGGGGAAATCAAAAGCTATGCCAAGGAGGGCTGGATGCAAAAGTGAGAGGGCTAGAGGCTGTGCTCTGTTTAGATAGAGGCAGGTGAGTATTTAACATGTGTTTGTGAGACCTGAGGGCAACTGTGTTCTGTCTTTACCTTTTGAGTTCCTGACCAGTTGCTAAAGTGTAAGAACAAAGCTCAGTTGAGTCACTTCAGACTCTGCGTGTGGAAACAGGCAATTCTGTGGTGTCTGACTGAGGTAAGTGCTGCAAAGGTTGGAGATTGGCCCAGGTGCCTGTGGAGTAAACCATGCCAATTTCAATTACTAGCTGTGGAAATCAAGGGTATACACATATTTTTGATCTATAAAAAGTACATTCCATTGCTCTTTAGTATTTCATTATATGTGAGCTTAAAAATATATCTTAAAGGTAGATGTTAGTTTTGAAGGCCGTGTCAGTGATGTGTTTTTATTTCAGTTTTTTGCAGTCACATCAGCATCATGAATGGTGCTTGACTTTATGAAGATAATAAAACTGTTACATGTTATCTTGAGCTCATTGATACCTTACTTACCTCCCTCATAATGCTCCTGATTTGCTCCATGACTTTGGGCTTGTTACATACCTCCTAAACCACCAGTTTCTTTAACAGTGCTGAATAGTTTTTTAATTAATAGATCCATTTGGTGGATCAAATGGAAAAGTTCAGAGCAGTCCATAGCCTGGTAAATAGCAAGTGCTCAGTAAATTTTAATTATCATTACATTCAACTTATAAGTACCATTATTGTGATAGTTAACCTTGATTACCATCTTGATGCCTAGATTAGTAGTCTGGAGAGGATTAACTGGGTGTTTGGGGGTGGCAATCCCTGCTTTGAATATGGGAGATACTACCATCCAGTAGGTTGGGGCCTGGGTGAAATAAAAGGAAAATAAGAAGGAAACATTCTCTCAGCTGTAATGAATCTTTCTCTATCCCACCAGCCAGCTCCCAAATAATGAAATGGAGACTTTTTATTAATTATGAAAGCTCAGCCTATAGTTTAGGATTGTTCCTAACTAGCTCTTATAACTTAAATTAGCCCATTTATATTACTCTATGTTCTATTACATGGCGTTGCCTCTCTTCCATCTTGCACCTCCTGTTTCCTCTCCTTGTCTCCGGGTGTCTCCTGCCGCTCGATTACCCACTTCCTTTCTCTCACTGGAAATCCTGCCTATGCCTCCTGCCTAGCTATTGACCATTCAGCTCTTTAATAAACCAGTCATAGCAATATAATCTTCACACAGTGTGCAAATATCCCACAACACTCTGCTTCCTGGCTGCTGATGTGAGCTGCTTTGTTTTGCCACACTATCTCTGCCATGGTAGGTCAGAACCTCTGAAATTGTGTCAAAATAAGTGTTTTCTCCTTTAAGTTGTTATCTCAAGTTTTTTTTGTTGTGTTTTATTTTTATTTTTGTAATCATGATGTAAAGTTAACAAGCTTGCTTTAACATTTATTTTACTTACCTATTTTTAAATCAAGTGCTAATTTATAAATTTATTTTAAATTACATTTATTTATTTTTTTGGTGGGTGTGGGATGGCCGCATGAACCTGCCATGGTGTGCGTAGAGGTCAGAGGATACCATTTGAGAGTTGGTTTTCTTTTTCTACCTCATGGATTCTAGGGATTGAACTCAGGTTACCAGGTTTGGTAGCAAGCAGCTTTACATGCTAAGTCACCTTTCCTATCACAAACATTTAATTAAACAAAAACTTTACCTAATCAGGATAGTCTTTTCCCCCATATATATATAGTAAGCTGTCAGTGTTCATTAAAAACAAACAAACAAACAAACAAACAAAAAAAAACCAAAGTCCTATAACTGTAGTACTTAAAAAAAAGCTAAAATAACCCTTTGTAGTTTTGGGATTTTAATTTTCCTTCTTAAGATATAAAATGTGGAGCTCTAAAAAATTTTTTGTGTCTTCTAGCCAGATTTTCATATGAATTTTAAAATAGTAGATTTTTAAAATAGAAATGAGAGGAAAGCATTAGCATGATTTTATGAATATGCAATGAACTAAAGGTATTCTTACTAAAGTTGAGGGAAAAGTGAAAATGCCCTTGTTTCTTTTTTGGTGAATGGTTTGGGGTGATCCTAATTAGTATAATATAGTAAGTTAAAAACAGATAAGGTTATAGTAGATGAGGGAGAGATTTAAATATAAGAAACAGAAACAGTGCCAGAAAATAAAATAAAAAATATTTTCATAAGTTTTGTGTATAATCATGGAGTTTACAAGTTCTCTCCAAAAGGTCTCAAAAGAGAGAAAACCAGTAAGAGACAGATAAATGGATCTGGATGATTTGGATGTCATAGGGAGAGTTTATTAGAGGAATTGGCTTGTGGTTATAGAGGCTGAAGTCTCATGGTAGGCCATTCCAGAAAGAAAAGGAGAAAATGATTATGAACAATTGATGATTTGGTGATGTTCACCCACATGATTGGATCAGTTTTTTGTCTTCCACGCTCACATTCCTGACTCACCTGGCAATCTCCTAGAGACACCCAGAAATAGCACTTTGGCAGCTCTCTAGGTTATTTTTTTAAGTTAAATTAAAAAAGAAGTATATCTTACGTGTGTATGAGTATTTGCCTACATGTTTATCTGTGTACCATATGGATGCTTGGTATCTCTGGAGGTCAGAAGAGGGCATCGGATCCCCTAGAACTGAAGTTAAAGACAGTTGTGAGCCACCATGTGGGTGTTAGGAGTCAAACCCTAGTCCTATGGAGAGAACAGCCAGTGTTCTTAACCTCTGAGCAATCTCTCCTGCCCTATCTACCTCTAGGTGTTTGTTAATCTAGTCAGGAAGACACTAAGATTAACTATCACAGAGGTCTATTGATCTCAGGTTAGTGTTCTTGTTGCAGCAGAAAAAAGGATGCATTGTAGTTAAGTCAACACTCAAGAAACTTAGTGTCTTTAGTGACTTCTGTAACATTCTGTAATGCTCCACCTGCCTCAGCCTCCTGAGTGCTAGGATGACAAGCTCTGTTGCACAAAAGTAGTGATAAAAAAACAAGTAAATTGATGATTTTATCTGTGTTAAAAACAGATACTGTCTGAAAACTAGCTTTTGGGTTTTAGGATATGGACCCCTGCTGCTGCATCATCATCATCATCATCATCATCATCATCATCATCATCATCATTTGGTTTTTCAATATAGGGTTTCTCTGTGTAGCTTTGCATCTTTCCTGGAACTCACTCTGTAGCCCAGGCTGGCCTTGAACTCACAGAGATCCGCCTGCTTCTGCCTTCCGAGTGCTGGGATTAAAGGCATGTGCCACCCCCCCCCAGCGCATCATTATTATTATTATTATTATTATTATTATTAATACTATTATTGGGCTTTTTGGAGACAGAGTTTCTCTGTGTAGCTTTGGAGCCTGTCCTGGAACTTGCTCTGTAGACCAGGCTGGCCTTGAATTCACAGATCCACTTGCCTCTGCCTCCCAAGTGCTGAGATAAAAGGCATGAGCCACTACGGCCCAGCAGACTCCTGCGTTATTTAGTAAATTTTTCCTAGCATTTCTTTTACCTAGAAGCATGGGTGGTCCCTAGCTCTATTGATTCACTGTTGATGCTTCAAGCAATCCTGTAGAAAAAAGGGGAAATAGTTGCTGGGCTGAAGTCTGGAGTTTCTTCATGAAGAAAAGTTACAATGCGTCCTAAGCTTGAATGTGCATATGGATGACTTTGGAAATCAAGACTGTGTGTCTTTCTGTTGCTGTGACAGATGCCTGAGAAAATCAGCTTAAGGAAGAAATGGCAGCTTTTGGCTTACGGTTTCAGAGGTTCCAGTCCATAGGCCAATGCTGCCCTTGTTTCTGGGCCTGTGGTAAGGCAGATTGAACATTCTAATGGAACAGAGTTGCTCAACTTCATAGTGGCCAGGAAACAAGGAGGGGTAATAGGAGGTTGTAGGGTCAGGGGAAATATGCATTTTAAAGGCATGCCCCCAGTGACTGGCTTCCTCAAAATAGGGCCCATCTTTCATAGCTCCATCTCCTTCCCGTAGTCTCCTCAACATTTCAAATCTGTTGGTGGCTGAGAGCATTGATTTTGTCAGAGCCCTGATGATCTAACAGTATCTGGAGATGCCCACAGACACAGTACAGGTTCTTCACTGATCTGGATGTTTCTCAATCTAGTCAAGGCATCATTCAAGATTGCCTACCACACTGGGTTATTTGGAATGCCAGTAGATGTTGTGGGGTGTTCCAGAATCTGCCCTGTTAACAGTTTCCCAAGGTGTGCCCATGCTCTAGTCCTGGGAACAGTTTAGATGGTGAGGTCTCTTGTGATAGAAAAATGCAAAATCTGTGAATGGAAAAGTATTTATTTTCATGGGATTACGACATCCACAGAGGTGTGTTTCTAGTCTCAGCATTGAGTTAATGAGTTTATACTGCTAGGTGTTTGGTGCATGCCTCTCCGTGAGTTTAAAGGTAGCCTGATCTACAAAATGAGTTTCAGGCCAGACAGGGCCACACAGTGAGACCCTGTCACAAACAAACAAACCCCCCCAAAAACCAACAACAAAAATCAAACAAAAACAAAACAGTAAAAAAAAGTTATGTATTTATTTGATCATATGATAAATAGTAGGTTTTCCAGATTTTCATTTTTAGCTGTTGGTCTTAAATGCAGAGTCAGATCTACCATGTTCGAAGAAGTTCTTGGTTGTGAGCAGAGGATCATAGAGTTGTTCTTTGGTTGAAAATGACCTAGTTATGGTTTTTTTTTTGTTTTGTTTTGTTTTGTTTTTCGAGACAAGGTTTCTCTGTGTTGTTTTGGTGCCTGTCCTGGATCTTGCTCTGTAGACTAGGCTGGCCTCGAACTCACAGATATCCGCCTGGCTCTGCCTCCTAAGTGCTGGGATTAAAGGTGTGCGCCATTGCTGATTGGCTCTAGTTGTGTTCTTAACTGATGCTTTTTCTTGAAGTTGTTTTCCTACAGGTGTTCTCTTCATACCTGGAATTGATTGTTACTTGATCTTTTACTTTTGCTTTGTCTTGTTTCTTGCTCTGTCTTGTTCAAGATGGAGATATTTAGGAGCAACAGATTATTAAAAGATGGGCTAATAATTTATTGGAAATGATTAGAATGGTGATATTTAAATTTCTGAGAGAACAAATTGGAATATTTTGAGTTGTCTCTGATTTGTGTTTGTTTTTTATTATGAATACTTAAAAACAATTTTAAATTTTGTTTATATTATGTGTATAGGTATTTTGCTTTCATGTATGTCTGTGTACCATGTGCATGTCTGGTACCCTTGGAGGCTAGAAGAGGGTATTGGATTCCCTGGAACTGGAGCTACAGACATAGCTGCCATGTGGGTGCTTAAGACTTAAGTCTTCTGCAAGAGCAGTAAACCCTCCTAATGGCTAAGCCATCTCTCCATCTCCCTGTTACTATTTTTTTCTGCCTGGAAAATTTCTCCTAACATTTTTAGTAGTACAGGTCTGGTATTAAGATTAGAAGCTTTGATATCCAAACAAGTCTTGGTTTTGACCTTCAAGACCCTTCATTTAACTGGTTATAAGATTGTGGGCTGAAAGCTTAGTAGAACTTTAAACATAGATGCCTACTTTGTGATTGTGTACAGAGTTGTGTCTTTATTCTTACCTGGCATGTGTCTTTTCCTCTGGGTGCTTTGGTGCTTCCTTGTTGCAGTTCATTTTAACATTTTGACCTCTAGTTTTCAACCATTAGCCTATGATTTGCCTTTATCTAGTTTTCTTTTACATGTATTCTTTTTGATTTAGTGTTGGTTTAGAGTTATAGATACATTTTTTATCCCCCTCCGGAATATTTGTT
>CABHPH010126265.1:40305-52111 GCA_902168325.1 Peromyscus nudipes | reverse complement strand
GCTTTTGGTAAAATTGCCATTTTTACTATGTTAGTCCTGCCTATCCATAAGCATGGGAGATCTTTCCATTTTCTGACATCTTCTTCAATTTCTTTTTTCAGGGACTTGAAGTTCTTGTCATATAGGTCCTTCACTTGCTTGGTTAGTGTTACCCCAAGGTATTTTATATCATTTGTGACTGTTGTAAAGGGTGATGTATCTCTGATTTCCTTCTCAGTCTGTTTGTCAGTTGTATATAGGAGGGCTACTGATTTTTTTGAGTTTGTCTTGTATCCTGCTATGTTGCTGAAGGTGTTTATAAGCTGTATCAGTTCCTTGGTTGAATCTTTGGGGTCACTCAAGTATATTATCATGTCATCTGCAAATAGGGAAAGCTTGACTTCTTCCTTTCCAATTTGTATCCCCTTAATCTCCTTATGCTGTCTTATTGCTCTGGCTAGAACTTCGAGTACTATATTTAATAAGTATGGGGGAGCGAACAGCCTTGCCTCGTTCCTGATTTTAGTGGAATTGCTTTGAGTTTCTCTCCATTTAATTTGATGTTGGCTGTTGGCTTGCTGTAAATTGCCTTTATTATGTTGAGGTATGTTCCCTGTATTCCTGATCGCTCCAAGACCTGTATCACGAAGGGGTGTTGGATTTTGTCAAATGCCTTTTCTGCATCTAGTGAGATGATCATGTGTTTTTTTTTTTCTTTGAGTTTGTTTATATGGTGTATTACATTGACAGACTTTTGTATGTTGAACCACCCTTGCATCCCTGGGATGAAGCCTACTTGATCATGGTGGATAATTGTTTTGATGTGTTCTTGGAGTCTATTTGCCAGTATTTTATTGAGTATTTTTGCATCAATGTTCATGAGGGAGATCGGTCTGTAGTTCTCTTTCTTTGTTGTATCCTTGTTTGGTTTAGGAATCAGGGTAATTGTAGCCTCATAGAAGGAGTTTGGTAATGTTCCTTCTGTTTCTACTGTGTGGAACAATTTAGAGAGTATTGGTATTAACTCTTCTTTGAAGATCTGGTAGAATTCTGTGCTGAAACCATCTGGTCCTGGGCTTTTTTGGTTGGGAGGCTTTTAATGACTGTTTCTATTTCCTTAGGGGTTATTGGACTATTTAAATAGTTTATCTGGTCTTGATTTAACTTAGGTATGTGGTACCTATCCAGAAAATTATCCATTTCTTTTAGATTTTCCAGTTTTGTGGAATAGAGGTTTTTGAAGTATGACCTGATGATTCTCTGGATTTCCTCCTTGTCTGTTGTTATGTCTCCCTTTTCATTTCTGATTTTGTTAATCTGGATGCTCTCTCTCTGTCTTTTGGTTAGTTTGGATAAGGGCTTGTCTATCTTGTTGATTTTTTCAAAGAACCAACTTTTTGTTTCATTGATTTTTTGTATTGTTCTCTTTGTTTCTATTTTATTGATTTCAGCTCTCACTTTGATGATTTCCTGGCATGTATTCTTCCTGGGAGACTTTGCTTCTTCTTGTTCTAGAGCTTTCAGGTGTGCAGTTAAGTCACTAGTGTGAGATTTCTCCAACTTCTTTATGTAAGCATTTAGTGCTATGAATTTTCCTCTTAGCACTGCTTTCATAGTGTCCCATAGGTTTGGGTGTGTGGTGTCTTCATTTTCATTGATCTGTAGGAAGTCTTTAATTTCTTTCTTTATTTCTTCCTTAACCCATTGGTGATTCAGTTGAGCATTATTCAGTTTCCATGAGATTGTAGGTTTTCTGTAGTTTTTGTTGTTGTTGAAGTCTAACTTTAAACCTTGGTGGTCTGAGGTTATTCCAATTGTTTTGTATCTGTTGAGATTTGCTTTGTGGCCAAGTATGTGGTCGATTTTAGAGAAGGTTCCATGGGGTGCTGAGAAGAAGATATATTCTTTTTTGTTAGGATGGAATGTTCTGTAGATATCAATTAAGTCCATTTGAGTCATGACATCAGTTAAGTCCTTTATTTCTCTGTTAAGTTTCGATTTGGGAGATCTGTCCAGTGGTGAAAGTGGGGTGTTGAAGTCTCCCACTATTAATGTTTGGGGTTTTATATGTGGCTTAAGCTTTAGTAGTGTTTCTTTTACATATGTGGGTGCCCTTGTGTTTGGGGCATAAATGTTCAGAATTGAAACTTCTTCTTGGTGGATCTTTCCTGTGATGAATATGTAATGTCCTTTTTGATTTCTTTTGATTGATTTTAGTTTGAAGTCTATTTTGTTGGATATCAGGATGGCTACTCCAGCTTGTTTCTTAAGACCGTTTGATTGGAAAGTCTTTTCCTAGCCTTTCATTCTTAGGTAGTGTCTGTCTTTGTGTTTGAAGTGTGTTTCTTGTATGCAGCAGAAAGATGGGTCCTGCTTTCGTATCCATTCTGTAAGCCTGTGTCTTTTTATAGGTGTATTAAGTCCATTGATATTAAGAAATATTAATGACCAGTGATTGTTCCTTCCTGTTATTTTTTGGTGGTAGTGTGTGTGTACTTCTTTTCTTTGGGGTTTACTGCTGTGGGGTTATCTATTGCCTTTGTTTTTGAGGGTGTATCTGACTTCCTTGGGTTGGAATTTTCCTTCTAGTGCTTTCTGTAGGGCTGGGTTTGTGGATAAGTATTGTTTAAATCTGGCTTTGTCTTGGAATGTCTTGTTCACTCCGTCTACGATGATTGAAAGTTTTGCTGGGTATATTAGTCTAGGCTGGCATCCATGGTCTCTTAGTGTCTGCATTACATCTGTCCATGTTCTTCTGGCTTTCAAAGTCTCCATTGAGAATTCAGGTGTTATTCTGATGGGTTTGCCTTTATAGGTCACTTGGCCTTTTTCCTTTGCTGCTCTTAATATTCTTTCTTTATTCTGTATGTTTAGTTGTTTAATTATTATGTGGCGAGGGGACTTTTTTGGGGGGTCTAGTCTGTTTGGTTTTCTATAGGCTTCTTGTATCTTCATTGGCATTTCCTTCTTTAAGTTGGGAAAGTTTTCTTCTATGATCTTGTTGAATATATTTTCTGCGCCTTTAAGTTGGTATTCTTCTCCTTCTTCTATCCCTATTATTCGCAGGTTTGGTCTTTTCATGGTGTCCCAGATTTCTTGGACATTTTGGGTCATGACTTTGTTGGCTTTAGTGCTTTCTTTGACTGATGAATCTATTTCTTTTACCGTATCTTCAACGCCAGAGATCCTCTCTTCCATCTCTTGCATTCTGTTGGTTATACTTGCATCTGAAGTTCCTGATTGTTTACTTAGATTTTCTATTTCCAGCATTCCCTCTGTTTGTGTCTTCTTCATTTTTTCTATTTCCCTTTGCAGGTCTTGGACTTTTTCCTCCATTTGTTTCATTGCTTTTTCATGATTTTCTTTCAGTGCTTTATTGTTTTCTTCCAGGACTTTATTGTTTTCTTCTACTTTAATTGTCCTTTCCTCTAGGTTTTTACAGTGCTCTTGCAATTTTTTTTGTCTTTTCCTCTATATAAGCCTCTACCTTCTTCATGATGTTATTCATAAGGCTATTTTCTTCTGCTTCTTCCAATTTTTGATGATCAGCTCTAGGTATTGGAGGAGGGCTAGGTTCTGGTGATGCTGTATTGCTCTTCATTTTGTTGTATGTACTTCTGCCTTGACGTCTGCCCATCTCCTTGTGTTCGATCTTGGTCTTATCAGTGCACTTGGTGCAGAAAGAGGTGACAGATTTGGGAAGTCTCTCTCTCTTGTCCAGATGGGACTCTCTTGTCCAAATGGGAAGTCTGAGGCAGGATGGGAGCTCTTGTCCAGATGGGAAGTCCGAGGCAGGATGGGAGCTCTTGTCCAGATGGGAAGTCCGAGGCAGGATGGAAGCTCTTGTCCAGAAAAGAAGTCTCTTGTCCAGAAGGGAAGTCCAGGGCAGGATGGGAGCTTTGTCCAGAAGGGAAGTCCAGGCAGAATGGGAGCTGGGGGCCAGTCTCTAAGTCTCAGGAAGTGGCAGGGGTCTCTGGGGATGATGGGCTTGGGGGCCAGGCTTGGAGACTGCAGGGTCTGCAGGGGATCTTGGAGAAGGGGAGCCTTCCCGGTAGGGGTGGGGGTAGAATGGAGCCTGCCCGGTGGCCAGAACCTGGGGCCAAGGTGGGCAGGTCTTCCCAGGAGTGGCTGGTGCCCAGAGACGGGATCTAGGGTGAGGGCGGGCACTCACCTTTTTAAGTTTTCTTTCTTATAATGTTCTTGTCACATTGACGTATCAAAATCATTCTGGCACTATAAAAAGTTTGAAAAGTGTCGCTCATTTTACTATTCTTTTGGAATAGTCTGGAATTCTAACACCATTTCTTTCTCAAATATTTTGAATAATTCAACTGAAAGACTATCTGGTTCTGGAGAATTCCCTGAAGGAATGTTTTCAATTACATATTCAATTCATCCAACAAACACGGTATTTCTTACATTTTTCTCCCCACATTATTTTTTTTATTTTAAGGTATTGGTCTAATTTTTTACAATTTTCAAAGGCATTGGCATATATCTATTTGTATCATATATTTATCTGTCAGAGCTGTAGTGGGTCCTCAGTTTTCACTCTTAGTAATCTTAATAACAGTATACCGTTCTTAACAATCTCTTCAGAGAAACAAGCCACTGTCTGATTAATCCATATTTTCTTTCATATGCTTGATTCTCTGATTGATTTTTAGATATATCTTTATTATTTTCCCCTTTACAACCTTCAAGGTTGAGTTTTACTTTACAATCTTCACATTTTTTCTTGTAATGCAACTTTAAATAATTTTTGACATTTGAAGCCCAATATACTAATTTAAAGCTATAAATGTATGTCTGAACATTACTTCGCTTCTGTCACCCATTCGTTGACATTAAAGGATTAATAATTTTAATGTGATTTTTTTTCCTTGCAAATTGACATTTTACTAAATTTCTAAGAATTTATAATCATTCTCCTTACTTTTTCTTATATGTTTTTTAATTACATTTTGATCAAAGAATATAATAAGAATGGTTTTAGTTCTTTGAAATATTTTTAGTGTTGCTTCTGTGTCTGTTATATAGTTCAACTTAGTGTGTGGTCAATTGACACATATTCAAACATTATTCTATGACAGTTGTGGGCAGAAATCTTTAAATGTACCAGATACATTGCTCTGGTTAACCAGACCTTCTGTGGCTGTCTGTCTTTTGTGCTTACTGATGCTATTAGTTACTGAGATGGCTTAAAACCCTCCAGATGAATGCTGGATTGTCTATGATTTCTTTCCTCCTAGACATTGAAGCTATGTTATTTTTGTACATAAGTCCTTAAAAGTTTTATATCTTCCTGCAAATTCAATATAAATTGGCCATTGGATGTAATTGCTCACACATGGACTTTAGCATGCTGTATAGATGTTTATATTTGTTTCTTTGTTTCTGAATCCCTCCATTCCTGATTCGTTTCAATTAATCAGGTCTTTCCCCATTTCCCTGTTCTGTTTTTATCTTTACATTTTTCTTTTAATATTCCTTCAAAGATTGTTCTACAGAGTGCACAATTTCTTAAATTATTTAAATTTGTATACCTACAGTTTCCTAACCAATGTCAAGATCTTCTTTAAGATTAAAAAACTTGTGTATATATGTGATGTATATGTGAGTTGTGATGTGCACACACTATATCATGTGTGAGGGGGTCAGAAGACAACTTTTGGGAGTTGATTTTCCCCTTACACCCTGAGACCTGAGGATCAAACTCAGATTGTCAATTATTTTTACCCCCTGAGTCATCTCACTGGCTGAAAGAATGCTACATGAGCTTAATTGTATTTTTCTTCTCATCTTTGCACACACACACACACACACACACCACAATTGTGTGTATAATATATATAGTGTGCATATTATAAATAATGTGTCATTATTATTGTTATTTAAACAGTATTTATTGAAAATCATTCTGTATTTACTTGCTGCTGGTAATTTTTTTTTCTTTTTGTGGTTCCACCTTCTTTGTGTCTGGAAATTCCCAATATTTCATTCAAGTAATAGTCCTTATAATTTGTGCCTTTAAATTGAAAGTGTTTTTTAATATTTATTTCTGAAGGATAGTCTCTACAGTTTTGGAATTTCAAACTGGAGAGAGATTCTTCTTTTTGTGCTTTGAGAACATTTTTCAGATTCCATCACATGAGATTTAAGAAAATTCACCCATGCAGCCTTTTGTTGTTCTATTAATAACAAAGGACCTTTGCTTTAGGGGTGTGTGTGTGTGTGTGTGTGTGTGTGTGTGTGTGTGTATGTGTGTGTTTAATTTTTAAACTTTGAGACAGGATGTCACTCTCTAGCCCTGGATGTCCTAAAACTCTGTTCAGCCTAAGTTTTGTGATGGTTTTCCTTCTCTGTCCCCTAATGGCAGAGCTAGGAGTCAGCCACACACCCAGCTTGCTTTTGCTGATTTAGAAACTGTCATCATTTCTTATTTTTAGCACATTGTCCATGGTGTATTAGGGATAGGTTTGTCTCTATGTAACTAGCATTGTAGAGTTTCTTAAGTCAGTGGGCAGATGTCTTAATCAATTTGAAGTGATTTGGAGCAATTTAAGGGAACTTTAACTAGAACTGTAATTATGGATCATGGAGAACAGAGATAATGGAGATAATGCAGGGGATAGTACTATGTCCTCTCATTATGCCTGCCCACAAAATCTTCCCTAAGGTAGAATAATGTTTTAAAATACATTTCATGCTAGATTATAAACAGCTATATTGTCTATCATTGAATATAGTAGGATATAAATAATGTAGGCATTTTCATTTAATATGTAAAAATAGAAATGTATGAGACACATGAAAATCTACTTTTTGGGCTGAGTATTATCATGATTTACTTTTACTTGACTCATTTTTGTTCATATACTATATTTATTTTAAAAAAATAACCTAGGAAATTGAATGGGTATTTTCAAATGCCCTGAATAATATTTGTTTCCTAGAGAGCATTGAAAGTTATTTAGTGATGCTTCTATCTTGGAAACAACCAACATTTATCTAATTGGTCTTAAGGTACATCAGTGGGAGGGAATTCATGCCTAGTACAGTAAATGTCACCAACTACCAAATGACTGAACAGGTTATAGACACTAGATGAGGACCTATGATTGCCATTTTCTAAACCAATTTAATTCATATCTGCATTCTAAATACTTATCCTTATATCCACAGATAAATGTAATTCTCACTCCTCATCAAATAATCTTCTTTTTACAAAAAAAAAAGCAGAGATCAAAAGGCAGAGAATAAGTGACTCCAAGTCACTAATTCTAGCCCAACCCTAATAGATATATTTGCAATACAACCTCTGCACCTAAGGTTCAAGGGGTAATTGTGGAAGAGGGGGCAAAAAGATCACAAGAGCCAGAGAACCAGGACACCTGCTGCCAGAAAGTGTTCCCTAGACATGACTGGAAAAATGTACATATGAAACTTCAACAATGTGGTGACCTGAACAAGAAGAGCATAATGACAATGCCAGTTGACATGCCAATGTGGATGGTAGTAACTCTACATTTATCTCTAGATGAAGAAGTACAGCTAGTCAATGGCTACTGAGAGAGAGAGAATCGGTTTTCTCCAGAAAAAAGCTGCGACACAGGTTGCCCAGACCCAAGTAGTCAACTGTGGGTACATATACATGTGATCAATGCTAAATGGACTCACTAAATTGCATACACACACACACACACACACACTAATTTTAAAAGAAGAGATCATGAATTTGGGGAACACGGGAGAACTTAGGTGGAGGGAGATACAGGAATGATGTAGAGTCAATGCTCATGTATGAAGTTCTCAAAAAATAAATTAAAAATAAGAATAATATAAGATACAAATAAAGAAAAACCAAGTTGATCGGTTACTTCCATTGAATAAAACAAACAAGCAAACCCAAACATGTATATTATACAAAAATATTCTTCCAAAATTCCCACTTCACAAAAATAGTAGCTCTTTCACAGTAATTTGTTTCTAAATTTACAGTAAGGAAAAACTGCCTCTAGTTGATTCACCTTTGAAAATTCTTTTGTTTGGGTGTGGTATTGTACACCTGGAATCATTGCATTCTGGGGGCAGCAGCAGATGGACTTCTATGAGTTTGAGGTCAGCCAGGTCTACATAGCACATTCTAGGCCAACTAGCTAAACAGTGAGATCCTATCTCAAAAAAATTCTTGAATAAAACATATGATAGAGCATAAAGCCATTTTTGGAAATTTACAGCTATGTATCACACACTCACATAATTCATTAGCTAATATTTCTCAACTTACATATTTCTATTCTGGTTGTATTTTGTCAGCTTGACACAAACATAGACTATCTGGGAAGAGGGAATCTCAATTGAGAAAAAAATGTTTCCACCAGATTAGCCTGCAGGCAAGCCTGTAGGGCATTTTCTCAATTAGTGATTAATGTGGGAGGGCTTAGCCTGATGTGCATGGACCAACCTGGGTAGATGGTCCTGGGTGGTAGGTTGAGCAAGCCATGGGGAGCAGTCCAGTAAGCAGTGCTCCTTCATGGCCTCTGTATCAGTTTCTGACACCTCAACTCTTTCTGCATACGCCCCCCACCACCACATTCTAACATACACTCACAGCTAGCTCTTTACACAGCTCCTCTACATAGCAGCAGCTCCTTCACACAGCTCTCTCTCTCTCTCTCTCTCTCTCTCTCTCTCTCTCTCTCTCTCTCACACACACACACACACACACACACACACACACACACAGCCAAACTCTGGACAATGATATGTTACATTTTTAGGGTCCAACCCATTCTCATAACACATGATAAGTCACACAGTTTTTCTCAGATTAGGAAGGTCTCACTGGCTGGCCAGTGAGTAATGCTTGGCCATGCAGGTAGCCTGAGTGATTAGAGTTCCCAGACAGAGAATGACATTGAAATTCAGGATTTAACAATAACAGTTAGTTGGCTGACCCTTGAGTGGCTGAGGTACATTAAAAAAGAGAATTACTGCAGGGAGTTAACGTCTACCAAAGATGCTTCTTGTCTGACTTTGATTCAGCAATAAACATCTGGGAACTTATCTTTGTGTACTCTTTGCAGGGGCAGCTAGTCTGTCTTGAATTTGCTCTAAGGTCTTAGCTAAATGTGTAAAAGGCTGTCTTTGTAATTGAGAATACTGTTACTTTCCTGTGTCAGTTATGAAAAATATTCTAGTATTATTTTTATTCATCAGAATATACACATTAAACAGAAATCATCTTCTTGACTATCATAGCTATATGTGTGCCCAAAGATGGAATATTTTTGTGAGATAAACCACAAATAGTGGGGAAAATACCCATACCTGTTATTAGGGAAGAAATGAAGTGGTACATGAGAAAAATAACAGACAGAAACAACCAGTTATTTACACTCAGTGACTCCATGGCCTTGCCAGGTGGGGCTCTCCATCAGGTGGGTCTGATGGGTCGACCTGTTGAACACTAGTTGTCACCTGATGTATACTCCCACGGCCTCCTGAACTAATGACATTCTGCTATACTGGACTGGTGCCTAGCCCAATTGTCATTAAAAAGGCTTCTTCAGGCAGCTGATATGAGCAGAGGCAGCCAAATATTAGGTGGAGCTCCAAGAACACCACAGAAGAGGGGAAGGAAGGATTATAGGAGACAGAGGAATCGAGGACACCAGGAGAACATGGTCTACAGAATCAACTAGCCAGGGCTCATAGGGCCTCACAGAGACTGAAGCACCAATCATGGAGCCTGCCTCGGTCTGCATTTGGTCCTCTGCATATATGTTATGGTTGTTTAGCTTGGTGTTATTGTGAGATTTCTAATAGTAGGGAGTGGGTTGTCTCTAACTCTTTTGCCTGCTCTTGGGACCCTTTTACTCCTACTGGGTTGCCTTATGTAGCCCTGATTGAAGCCTTGTACCTAGTCTTACTGTATCTTGTTATGACAAGTTTGGTTGATATCCCTGGGATACCTGCTCTTTTCTGAATGGGCACAGGGGAGCAGTGGATCAGGAGGAGAGGGGAGCGGGGCACTGGGAGGTGTAGAGGGAGGGGAAGTCAGGATGTACTGTATGAGAGAGGAATAAATAAAAAGATAAAAACATATTCACATATGTGATTCTCAAACACTTAATTTAGAAATTCTCTCAATGTGATAAAATTATGTTGCTTTGGTATTTCTATTTGCATAAATCTGATTTTATTGTGATTAGTATTTAATATTATTGGTATTTATCATTCTAACAGACCAATACAATCCAATTGGAAACCTGTTCTTTGTATCTGCTTTCAAGAATCATTTGCACTCATCTGAGAGTCAACACATTTGGTAGTGCCTGGAAAGATGGTAGATTAGAGACCCCTGGCATTTTCCTGTTGAGAAAAACAACAAGGAAGGGGCAAGTGGGACTTCAGAGCAGAAGTAAAAGCTGAAGAGAAAAGAAATGCCTCTGGAAGCTCCACAGGTATACAACTGATGATCTACAAAAGTAGTACAAGGCAGCAGATCTTCACCTTGCCTAGCAAACAGATGCTAGAGAATGGGCCTCTGCCCTTCTGAGATTTCTTTTTTCCCCCAATTTTATTTATTTATTTCTTTTTCTATTATCAGCTTGATACAGTATAAATTCTTATCTTAATAGTGAAATGTTTGATTGAGGCTTGTCCAGTAATTGAGTAAAACCAAAACTTATTATAAGCCACAGTCATCCTAGGGTTCCCCCTGCTATGTAGCCTCCCTGGTTCTGTGGGTTGCAGTCTGATTGTTCTTTGCTTTATATCTAGAATCCACTTATGAGTGAGTACATATCATGTTTGTTTTGGGTTTGGGTTACCTCACTCAGGATGAAAGTAGGAAGTACTCTTGAATGCATTGGCACAGGAGATCACTTCCTAAATATAACACCAGCAGCACAGACACTGAGCACAACAATTAATAAGTGGGACCTCTTGAAACTGAGAAGCTTTTGTAGGGCAAAAGACATAGTCAATAAGACAAAAAGACAGCCTACAGAATGGGAAAAGACCTTCACCAACCCCACATCTGACGAGGACTGATCTCCAAAGTATATAAAGAACTCAAGAAACTAGACATCAAAATACTGAACAATCCAATTAAAAAATGGGCTAAAGAGCTAAACAGAGAATTCTGAAAAGAAGAATCACAAATGGCTGAAAGACATTTAAAGAAATGCTCAACATCCTTAATCATCAGGGAAATGCAAATCAAAACGACTCTAAGATACCACCTTACACCTGTCAGAATGGCTAAGATCAAAAACACTAATGACAGTCAATGTTGGAGAGGATGTGGAGCACTGTTGGTGGGAGTGCAAACTTGTACAACCACTGTGGAAATCAGTATGGCAGTTTCTCAGAAAATTAGGAATTGATGTACCTCAAGACCCAGCCATACCACTCTTGGGCATATACCCAAGGAATGCTCAATCATACCACAAAGATATATGCTCAACTATGTTCATAGCAGCACTATTTGTAATAGCCAGAACCTGGAAACCACCTAGATGCCCATCAACTGAAGAATGGATTAAGAAAATGTGGTACATATACACAATGGAGTACTACTCAGCAGAGAAAAACAATGACAACATGAAATTTGCAGGCAAATTGATGGAACTAGAAAATGTCATCCTTCTGAGATTTCTTACTGCTGCTATAGAGCAAAATTATCTAAGGAGAGGTTGCTCAACTGTTGCTTGAGTTTTCCTACCATGCCCATGGTCAGGACAAATCTCTCTCACCCGCCAGTCCCACAGCCGCTCAGACCCAACCAAGTAAACACAGAGACTTATATTGTTTACAA
>CABHPH010126265.1:0-40205 GCA_902168325.1 Peromyscus nudipes | reverse complement strand
AGACGCTTATATTACTTGTAAACTGTATGGCCGTGGCAGGCTTCTTGTTAACTGTTCTTATATCTTAAATTAATCCATTTCTATAAATCTATACCTTGCCACATGGCTTGTGGCTTACCGGCATCTTCACATGCTGTTTGTCATGGTGGCGGCTGGCAGTGTCTCCTCAGCCTTCCACTTCCCAGAATTCTCTCCTCCTTGTCCCATCTATATTTCTTCCTGCCTGACCACTGGCCAATCAGTGTTTTATTTATTGACCAATAAGCAACATGTTTGACATACAGACCATCCCACAGCACTCAACTGTCTGACCTTTCACCTCAGAAAAGCAAAACACCATGCATTTTAATTTCTCCAAATTAAAAAGACTGGTGCTACCTTCCAACTGATCAGAAGAATGGGCGCCCCAAGAATCAATATGAAACAAAGAAATTGTGACCTAGACTCAGACTCACAAATACAGATCTAGTTGTTGTAGAAGGAAGTCAAGGACAAATAAGTGGAGCTGAAGCCCAGACTCTGGTACCGGGAGAGATACTGGCTGTGAAGAAACAGTGCAGAGTGGCTAGCATGGAGAACTGTATGGAAAAGGCACACTGGACCAGGGGCAGTCCTGTGACTTGTTCCTTCAGTGGAGATTGCACACTCTCGGAGGGACAGAGAGATTCATGAGAAGCATGAATCCACACTAGAAGAAGGTTTTGGTACAAGAAAGCATCCAACTGGAGATGCCTTGGGCTCTATTGGTAATCATGGATCATCGAAGAAATCAGGGAGAAAGTGCAAATCACTCCTCTAATCAAATGAAAACAAAAAGATCACTTAGTAGAAACCTTTGTGGCATAGTAAAGGCAATCCTAAAGAAAACTTTTATGACTTTAAGAGCCAAATTTTAAAATAAGATCTTGAATAAATAACCTAACAAGGCACCTCAAAGCAACTCTTCAGCCTGCATAGCAGAGATGCTAAAGGACGGGCCTCCTGTAGTTCTTAGCTTTCTTACTGGTGCCATAGAGGAAAATTACCTAAGGAGATGTTGGTCTGACAGTCTGACCTTTTACCTCAGAAAAGCATTTTGATGTCTCAAAATCCAAAAGACCGGTGACAAACAATAAGCCTAACCCAAAATTAGTAGGCAGAGAGAAATATAATGAAGATGAAGATGTAAATTGGTAAAACAGACTTAAAAAGCAGCAGAAAGACTCACTGAAGCAATAAAGTGGTTCTTTAAATGATAAGCAAGATTGACACATCTTTAGTCAAACTAGTCAAGAAGAAAGGAGAAACCAGAATTAGTGAAATTATTGATAACTCTGAAATCCTAAAGTTAAGAAATGTTTTTAAAATGTATGGTTCAATAAGTTAGAAAATCTGCAATAAACAGATAAATTTCTAGACACATATGACGTATCACCATTAAACAAAGAATATTTAAACAACCTCTGCTTATGGATCAATGAAATTAGTATTATGAAAATTGCCACATTATTGAAAGCCATGCACTGTAGCTAGCGTTTTCCTGGTCCTGCCTGGCCCACGATCAGGACAAATCTCTGTCACCCACCAGTCGCACAGCTGCTCAGACCCAACCAAGTAAACACACAGAGACTTATATTACTCATAAACTGTATGGCTGTGGCAGGCTTCTTGCTAACTGTTCTTATATCTTATTAATCTATAAGTTGTCACATGGCTCGTGGCTTACCAATATCTTAACATCTGCTTCTAATCGTGGTGGCTGGCAGTGTCTCTCTCCTCAGCCTTCCACTTCCCAGAATTCTCCTCTCTCTTTGTCCCACCTATGCTTCCTGCCTGGCTACTGGCCAATCAACATTTTATTATCAATCAATCATAGCAACACATTCACAGCATAGAGAACATCCCACAGCAATGCACAGATTTAAATCAATCCTCATCAAAATTTCAATGTCATTTTCTACATAGACAAACCAATATGAAATTTATTATACTCAATATCCAAATTCAAATATCCAAAGTCATTGTAAAAGAGCAATGCTGAAGGCCTCATAGCATTTAATCTCTTGTTATACTACAGAGTTATAGTAGCAAACCCAACATGGTGTAAACATGAATACAGACGTTCAATTCAGGCCATTGAAGTAAAATAAAGGACCCAGAAATGAGCCAATTAACATCTTAGTTGGAGTTTCTATTGCAGTGATAAACACCACAATCAAAAGCAACTTGCAGAGGAAAGGATTTATTTAATCTTACAGCATCCAGGGAGGTCAGAGCAGGTACTCAAAGCAAAAAAAGAACCTACAGGCAGGAACTGACACAGTGACCATGGATGGATGCTACTTACTAGCTTTATCCTCATGGCTTATTTAGCTTGCCTTCTTACAGACCCCAGAGCTAGCAGCCCAGAATGTCACCACCCATTGTTAGCTGCCTCCCCTGCCCAATCAATCACCAATTAAGAAAATGCACCACAGACTTTTCCACAGCCTAATCTGGTGGTAGCATTTTCTCAACTGAGGTTCCTTCTACCAAAATGACTCTAGCTTATGTCAAGCTCACATAAAACCATGCAGCACAGGGTGTACTGGGGAAATGAAACGGAATCAGTGGAAAGGACAAAGACAGTCAAAAGATGGTAATGTGGGAATGAATGTGATTAAATGGTATGATGTGCATATACAAAAATATAATAAAACATCATTTTACACAAGTTGAACACTCATTGAAAACAATGGTTAATCATGAAAATTTATATGCTTATAGCAAATTGACAAAAATGTATTACCCATGTGCTAGTGATAGTATCACTGATATTACAAATAGTCTTAAATTAGTTTTTATTGTTTGAGAATGCTATGCATGTAAATGATGCATTTGATCAAATTTAAACCCCACTCCTTCCCCTTCCATTTCTCTCTTACTCCATGACTACTTTTTCGTCCCAAACTCATATCCTCTTTTTTTTTTTTTTGGTTTTTTGAGACAGGGTTTCTCTGTCCTGGAACTCACTTTGTAGACCACACTGGCCTCGAACTCACAGATATCCGCCTGCCTCTGCCTCCCAAGTGCTGGGATTAAAGGCATGTGCCACCACCACCTGGTTTATATTCTCTTTTCTTAACTCCACTGAGTCTACTTGGTTCTGCCTACATGTACATGGACATTAGTCTACTAGAACATGGATGTTTTCTCAGGACCCACATCCCTGAAGGAAAAAGAAAACCAACTCTCTCTCTCTCCTAGCAGCCATCAATTACCAGTAGCTCCTCACCCACTCCATAGCTGGAACTGACGCTTGGTACCATTAACCAGGCCAGAACCAATCACTGGTCTCAGGCCCCATGAGAGAACCTTACACTACTATTCAGCTAAGTAGACATAATATTAAACTTCCCCCAAATGCTTATCTTCATACCAAGTAGATTAGCACATCACTTAAATCCTCATCAGAGAACTTCTTTTTACAGTTGAAATTAAATTTTGTCCATTAAGTTTTGATAGTATATTGTTTTTCATCTTGTTCTACAGGGATTTTCTGGTCACATTTGTCAATATTTAGTATAAGTTTAATTAAAAATTTCTTAATCCTTTGACTTGCTAGTTGCAGCTACTGGGGAAACCCTGAAAGTGAACCAGCAAATGAGAGCACAGGGGCACCTGCCTTGGACTACTTCCTGGTCTCAGAGGCCCCACCTCCAATTCATGTGGTGGTCCTTTCACTTAAGGAGCAAATAAGGCCAACCACTGTCAATCAATCATCCTATAGCAAACGTTTTAACTTTCTTTTATTTGTATTTTTTGTAATTTTACTAAGTGTGTTTAGATTATATCTATCCTCTGCTTTCAGGACACTCTCCTCCCAGAGCTCCTTTTATGTTTCCCTATTAACTCCATGTGTTCTTCTTCATTTTATTATCCATTGGGTCCAATCAGTGCTTCCCTTATTGGCATGTTTGTAGGGTGCCATTTATTAAGCTTGGGCAACCTACCTTGGGCCACACAGCTGAAGAAAAGCACTCTCCCTCTCCCAGTGACTGCCAACTGCCTATGGCTTCTAAGCCAAGGGTGAGAGCCAATGATCTCCTTGCCACTCCATGCTAGAGTGCTGACTGGCTTGAATTTCAGAATGTCTTGTTCTATCATTCACAGCTGTTGTGAGTTCATGAGTGCTGACCATAGCCTCCACCAGAAACTGGCCATACTGGCACTCTGATATGCCAATTTCCATCACTCTGAGAACATTTCTTTAGATTATATACCATCTAATCTGTGTCACTCAAACAGATTCAGACAACAATATTTCTTCACATGAATGTACAATATAATCAATTCCTTTGTGATGGAGCTTCAGGTTTTGTCTGGCCTTTTGAGTTGTAAATAATGTCCTAACAATTAACTTTTAGACCTGTCATTTAATGTTTTGCCAGTGTATCTCTGAAAAAAAATGTAGAAGAGAAATTGCTAAACCAAAGTGTAAAGACATCTGTAATTTTAAAAATATGGACAAATTCTAGGGTTCATAGAATTATTCCATGTATTTTAAGTTTCAGAACCAAGTATGGATATATCATTTTCATTTACTTTTTACTTCTAGAAAATCATTTTGGATGTACAAATTAAATACAATGTCTGATATATTATGTAGTGATTCATGAATCAAGTTCCTCTCTGAATTCAACATTACTAAACCTCTTGTCTTTTCAAAGGATGTCATGTTCCTTGTCTTAGTTACCTTTCTTTTGCCATGACAAAACACTATGACCAAGGTAACTTATAAAAGAAAGCATTTAATTTGAGGTCTCAAAGTTCTTCAGAGTTAGAGTCCATAACTTTTGTGGATGGGAGCATGGCAACAGATAGGCTGGCATGGTGCTGGAGCAGTAGCTGAGAGCTTACAATTGAACCAGAAGCATGAGGCAGAGAGAACTAACTAGAAATGGCATAGATTTTGGAAACCTCAAAACTTACCCTCAATGACAGACAAAGCTATCCAACCTCCAACAAAGCCACACCTTCTAATCTTTCCCAAACAGTTCTGCACTCTGGGGACCAAGCATTTCAATATATGAGTGTATGGGGGCCATTCTCACTCTGACCACCATATTCCCTCAAATGAATAGACTGTCCAGGAAGAAACACTCCAGACATCACCTCTTCTGTGGGGAGTAAAATGGAATCAAGGAGACTGAAGTCAGATGCCTGTCACCTATCGACTGAAGCAGGCAGTCTTGCTTTGTTTAACCACACTCAGGATGGAATTGATGTTCCCTGGAAGCACCATGCCACAGCTACTGTCACAAAAGGCACTAGGTTAGAATGAGGTGGCAGCAGAAAGAGACTATATTCAAAGGGGCCATTTTCTGCTGTATCCAGTAATGCTGATTTGTGCCTTGTGGAGGTATGTTTATTTTTCATGAGGGCATGTGCCAAAGTTCTCGCTGGGTAGAGTCAACCAAAAGTAATCATCACCCTACCACCATCCCATCCCTTCATCTTTAGAAACTTTTCCCTTCTACAAAACTAGAAGCAACAATTTCTATTGACATTAGTTGGCTTAGTCTGTGGGGATTGAATTTGCAAACACACACACACACACACACACACACACACACACACCCATCAATCAATTAATAAACAGATCAATGTAACCATTGCTGGTGGAGAGAACTTCCCAGAGGTACGGGTTGGAGACTGGAGGATTGAAATAAGAGGCAGAAATGACACAAAGGATGCCTAGCAAGAGAAAGGGAGTTAAAGAGCTGGGGGCTGTGTGGGAGACCCTGTCTGAAACGACTTAAATCAGTGAGGTTTTTTTTCATATAGTAAAACACCAACAATCAATTTAACTAACTTCTGGATTGTTAATTAGCTCAATGGACTTTGCCTGTGAGAGCCACCAACTCCTCAGAGGGGTGACACCCTGGGAATCACAAGCCAAAGACCACCTAGAAGGTTCCTGTCCCCAGGATAGTCTGTAGAATGCTTTAAACTTTTGTAAGGGTAGATAACAAGATATCATGTTATGTTATCTACTATAATTTTTCCACACACAGAAAATCTTGATACATTGTTCTACAAAAGTTTTCCCTATGTATGTTTCATTTTTAGAGCTTTTATAGGGGAAAAAGGGGGAAATTTGAGTGGGGAGAAAAAATAAAAGAAGAAAACCAGTGATGTGTTAATGTTACATTCATTTTTGCTCTAGAAAAGGGGGTAATTTCTTCTCAAAATTATTTCATCTGGTTCTAACACTACTGGAACAAAAACCAATCAGACAGATTTCAAAATCAAAATATTGAATAATAATATTTTATTGGAAAAAATAATACAGTATGGCTAAAAAAAAGCTACATTTGCTATGTTTCTTAGGGACAAAGGTTAAATATGTATCCATTCATAACAATATTTCACAACATAAAGGGTCACCTTTTTACCAACGCAGCACTACATAATGAATTATGACCATCCAAATTAATGCTTAAAATTTCTGAAATGATACATTGAATTTTAGGATTATATAAATACTTGAAAGATTAACATATTTTTAAAAAAACACACTCTTCATGTATGTATGCACCATCTTTATGTAATTCATATTATGTTACCAAAATCCACCGTAAACATTAACAAACCACAAATACTGTAATAATTAGCCAGGAACAAAATGAGCCCAGTGTTTGGTTCCCTTCAGAACTAATAGGTTGCCAGAACATTCAGAGAGAAAGTGGTTATCTAAAAGAACTCCAGAAATAGTTTAGACTTTCAAATTTTGCTCTGTCATTTGCTGATTGTTTTAGAGTAAATTAGTTGACTAACTTAGCTGAGTATTATTTTGTTTAATGGAATCCTAGGGAGGAAAGAAAGTTTCTGGGCACTAGATCTGGAGAGAGTGTGTCCATATTATGTTTCTTGTATTTTGGAGCTTTGTGTATGATTTAGATCATTGAAGAGGTCTCCTTGCTTTAACAAATTTGAATTTAACCTCAGGAGAATTTATTTGACACTTTAAGATAATTTATGAAATCTACCAAGACATTAGCATCATAATTTTCACCTTTAGAATGATAATAAAATGTTATTACTTCAATAGTATGAAAGCATAACACATCAAGTCATCAGAATGGAAGTGGACCAATCTGTTATTTATGTAACTAGTGACTATTTTAAATGTTATCCTTTTATGTTATACCCTAAGCTAAATAAAACAACCACTCCTTAAAATAAGACACAATAATAAACTGTTTTCTAAAAACAAACAAATCCAAAACTTAAGCACCTTATAGTAGACAATCATGTAAAAAAAGAAGTAAATAAATGAATGAAGGATGCATTGGCTTCTCCGCCTCTTAGAAAGGTGTCCATAGAGTCCAGCTTGCTATATTGTGGTTTTAATGCTGGAATATTTAGGGAGAAAAACTCCAGGACAGTGCAAGACAAATTTTCACTAAGCACAAAGGGTTTTTACCAAAGATTTATGAGTCACTAAAAATTTGTTTTTAGAAACACCAGAGGGCGCCAGGGCCTGCAGCATGGTTAACACAGGGGTAATCTTAACTTTCAGCTCTCTCTCTCTCTCTCTCTCTCTCTCTCACACACACACACACACACACACACACACAGACAAAGGAAAGAATACCCACTTGAAGAAACCAATCACTTCTAAAGAAAATGTATTTGAAATATATTTATGTGTAATAACATTGTATTGTTAAACAGAGAAAATAGATTCAATTGTCATATACTGGTGAAGATAAGATAGAATTTTTGATATTACTTCTGAATCAAGAATTTAGTGGATAAAAGGAGTAGTTTTAAACTGTTGACACTAACAATTCATTTAGCACCATATATTTAGCACCAGAATAGATAAATATTGGTAGTTCACACTTAATAATAACAACTGTAGTTTTTCAAAGAAACCTCAAAATTGTAACCATATGGTGATTGTAATTTTTCAGCACCTTTAACCAGTGAATTGTTAAACTTTCTCAATTTTAATCAACATTTTACATTTAGAAGTTGAGCCATGACACAATTTTAAAAAGGCATTTTCATTTAAATGTCTTCACCCACAAATATAACAATGCAAAACATTCATAAAAACAAAGACAATATTAGCAACCACTAGAAATATAACTTTATCCCCCCTAAATACTTCAGTAGGTAGAGCCTTCCATCTATATTAAGATTCGCATCCTATGATACTGTGAAACCTAAGGGGAAAGACAGCCCAGGGGTTCAGCATTGCTTTGCCTGCAGGAAAATATTCAGCTCAGCCATTTATTTTGCATTATTTACCAAGCAAGGTAGAAACTCAAAACACTTAAAGTGGTATAAATATGCACTGGATTTAGTAGTGTAGACTCCGTGGGTTTATTTAATACAAAAGTATGGGAAATATATTGTTTCAATTAAAATATTCAGAATAGGCTTTATTGGCTGGACTTGTCCTTCTTCGTGGTCTGCTCCGTGCTAGGGCTGCATAGAAATTAGAATTCAGTGCTGGTGACAGTAGAGCCAGTCAAAACTTCTACCGAAGCTTTAACGGGCCACAGCCGTGATGATGCCCGAAGCAAAAACAATAGAACTGATAACCTCAGCTTCTATGTTATTAAAGCAAGCTAATCTATCATTACAAGAATGCTAAGACCACACCTACACAGTTCACATACATTCCTAGAAAGTAGTGCATCAATTTTTTTGCAAAATCGTGGATTTCATTTTAGTTGTTTTTCCCACATGAAAGCAAAAAAAAAAAAATTATATTGTAGCAAAATGTTACTTTACTACTAAATAAATAGCACTGGGGGAATCAATGCTGTCAGTCATATTATTTTTTAATGAAAAATTTCAAACTAAAAACTTTAATGCTGACTATTTAAAGCTGCCTGTATGAAACAGTTTACAGCCAGGCCTGTCCTGCCTCTGAGAATTACAGTGCAAGCCCATTCACCTAGCACCCCTGTGAAAATGTAAGACACTACATTGATAAAAGCAAACTATCATTTGCTTTATCCCAAGGAGGAAAATATTTCACATAGCCGTTTTATATACCAACATTAAAAATTACAGACAGAATGACAAATATACCCGTTGTATTTTCAGCTTAGTTGTTAAGTTAGGAAGAAGCTTCTGGTTCTGGTTGTAGTTTTCAAAGAGTTGTTTTGTAAGCCTGTCGACTTTAGTTTCAATTTCGTATCTTTGATGGTTTATTTGAGGGTTTTTACATTCAAACCTTTGTATTTTAGATGATTTAGGGTCTTTAAACGAATAAAAAAACAGAATTTGTTTCAACTTTTTCAAGCTTAGACTTTTAAACTAATTCTGAAAACTCCACTGAACTAAACATTTATTACACTATAGCCATTGAATAATATACTCTGATAAACAAAATGAATCACATGGAGTTCATGTCAAAGAGAAGTTCTGGTAGTGATCATATTAATATTCATAAATTTCTGTTAATATGAACTACATATCAAATATCGTTATTATTCCTTCAATCTGAGAAACTCAATTACCCATGCAAACCAGAAAGAAACCTGGAAATGAGAGCTACCAATTTCTGCTTATATAGTTTTTTTGCTTCAGTAACATTAAGGATGAAGACATTCTTGGGTGAGTCAAGCTGGTATCATCAAAATGAAATTCCTTCCAATGGCCAGGTAACACACACTGAAAATCCAGTATTTGAGAGTTAGAGGCAAGAAGATCGGGAGTCAGGTCATTCTTGATGACATAGTGAGTCTAAGGTCAACCTGGGGTATGTGAGACATCCTCAAGGGAAATAAAATTAAAGAAAGAAAATAAAATTGGATCAACTCTATATTATATAATACTTCTGTTCTCTATTGTATTCCTGAAATACTTATTTAAATAAGGCCCATATATGTTTCCACAAGGCAGGGTCACTTAGTAACAAAACATTTTGTTCCAATTGTCAGTGTTTAAAAGTAATTAGACCATTTGTTTGCCAGCAAGTAGGCCCAGGATCCAGATGGTGGATTCTTCTCCCATTGAATGGATCTAATTAACTATCTGCCATCTTTCAATGCATCCACCTAAGAAACTGCAGCTGTGCATGGAATTTTAAAAAGCAGCTTTCTTCTGTTGTTTGCTCTCTAAAATGACCATGTTTACTTGCTCTGTAAATCTATACTCATCCTCACGTGTGTGCGCACAAACACACACACATTTGAAATATAATTTGCTCCATGTCTTGGCCCAGATATTATATTGTCCTCTCTGAAAATGATTTTGTAAATTAAGATGTATATTTCCTAATCTCATGAGAGAAGTTTTTGTAATGATTTACTTGATTTTCATAAACAAAGTTAATGAGGAACTGAAAATTACTCTTCTATAAAAATAAAGTTTCATAATTAGTTCTTTGAAAAAATCCATCAAGGGAGGACTATATTAAGAAAATTGACTACATGTGGTATTTATGGAGGATCTTGACTATGATATTCAAAAGCTCAAGATAATAGGTAGATTGACCTTCTCCAATTAATAGAGAAAACAATGAGATGAATGTGCCCTCATCCCTACACATTTCTTTATAAAACCCTTCAACTTTTGTTAATGGGTCCCAAGATGTGTTAAACTCTTCTGTAGCCTTCTGTCTGGTCTTTTTGTACCAACATTCATACCTCTTACTTCTCTTGGACCTCATCAGTATTCTGAGAATCTTGTTTTCAGCCTAGCCTATTCTTCTTCAGAAATCTCTGAGAAGTTGTTGATTTTTATGTGGTTTGGTGATTTGAATGATAATGGTTCCCATAGATTCATATATTTGAGTACAAGGTCTTGCTTGGTGGACTGTTTGGGAAGGATTAGGAGGTGTGGCCATATTGGAGAGTGTGTTACCTTATTGGAGGAAGTGTGTCACTGTGAGTTGATTTTGATGTTTTAAAAATCCAGGTCTGGCCCAGTCTCACTCTCCCTGCCTCCTGCCAGCAGATCAGGGTATAAACTCTCAGCTCCTGCTCCAGTGCCATGCCTCCTGCCTGCCTGCCTCCATCTCCCCACCATGATGATCATGGACTAACCCCCTGAAACTGTAAGCAAGCCCCCAGTTAAATGCTATCTTTTTATAAGCTTCCTTGGCCATGGTGTTTATTCACAGCACTATAACTATGACACCTTCCATATCTCATTTAAATATTGGAGTTTCCTGGGAAACATATACTTTACATGTGAGACAGCAGCAGTTACTGTCCATTCCACCTATAAGTGGTTACTATGTCTGTTCCTCAAGATATATGAGAAATGATTAGCTAAAAATAATTTGCAGTCCAATTACTAGGCTCTGCTGTTTTGTGGACCTCTCTGACGGCTTCTCAAAGGCAGGAATCACATGTAATCATCTTTGCATTATCAGAACATAACCAGCAAAGTGAATTAGTCAAAGTAAATACTCAACAGACTGACTCATTAAAAAAAAAATGAAACTAAGCAAAAGGTGTGTTATGGAAACTTCCATAAATTCAGAATACATTTTGTAGACCCAAATAAAATAAAGTATCTCCAGAATGAATTCTACGACTGCTTAATTAAATTATTTCCAAATATCACTGAGTTGCAAATTATCCTTTCTTGGGTATTGTAGAAATGATCCTGAAAGAGTCCCATAAACCCAAATATATTTTTCACTTTCCTTATTAACTATCACATCATATTGTCTGTGTCACATCACACATATGTGTGTGCATACATATACATATGTATACATATGAATACACATATATGACAGCTTGAACATACATTTCATTCCTTAAGGACATAATAACATAATTTCCCTGGAATGCAGGTTTCGGGATTGGAGGCAACAACTATGTCATCGCTACACATACAATATTTTAATAAATTTAAGGTCAGAAAAGTAGAAATTGATGTTTTGCTTGTATCTAAGACTTAACACCCTAGACAAACACCAGACAACTGACCATTAAAATGAGAACAGGATTATAATAAAATATGTATAATATGTTCAAGCTTCAATATATATATATGCTTATGAGTCCAAAAACCAACGTATCTCCCAGAGGAAAAAGGATGAGCTCATTTAAACCAGTACAGGTAGTTTGACGTCACTCCTGGAAAGCACAGATTGTCAGTGCAGGCTCCCCCATAGCTCGGAGGACATGATGAGCACGGCACTCCCACTTTGTACGGTGCTTCTCCAATCCAGTTACCCCTTGGAGGAAAAAGGAAAAGGGGACATTAGTGCTGCTCACTCAACCCAAAACCAGATTACTTTTATGTACGTCCTCACATGCTCTTGACACATGATGGTTGTTTTGAAGAGTATACTTTATAAGGCCCTGAAAGTTACATTCATATTTTTCTTAATTTCCAAAGCAGCTTTTCCCATATTTCTTGCTTTTAAAATGCTTTCTCTCTGAGTAAACGAACAGAATCGTAACTGACAGGTAAGTAATAAAGTCCTATTTACAATTTCTGGTGGTATTATAAATCATGGACACCAGGCTCAATCCATCTAGCACATTTGTCTTCTGCTCTAGCAGTATTGTAGGGCACAAGGTCAGGTCACAGTTCTGCATGCATAATGCTCCTCAACTTGTGCTATTTCCCTCTTAGCACTGTCTAAACGTACCTAGGATTTTAACTCGCAGTACGTGTGATTACTTGCATAAGATTTGCACAAGACAGGGTCCACTAACATTCTGTCATAGCTGGGGGAGGTGCTCCTAAGATTCCATGATCCTGTAAGTAACACTAATTGAGCTCATTAGGTCATCATCAACAGAAAAGATGTGGAAGTAGAAAGCAGAAGATTTGGAAAAAGGAGGGGAGTCATCAGAATAGGAGGATACAAGAGAGGGCACTGGGAGTGATATGACCAAAATACATTACGTACATGTATAAAATGTTGCACTGGAACAAATTACATATGATAATGTAAAGTAATCATAAAATATCAAGTAGTTCGTTGGAGTGTCTGAAATAAATAATGGATTTCTATACATAAAATATTTGGTTATGAGAACACAGCCCACAGAATCAACTGACCAGGACTTATGGGAGCTTGCATATATCAGAGAGCCTGTAGGGGTCTGACCTAGGTCCTCTGCATATGTTATGGCTGAGCAGCTTGGTGTTCTTGTGGGATTCCTAACAGTGGGAGGAGGGGCTGTCTCTGACTCTTTCACCTGCTTGTGTGACCCTTTTCCTCCTACTGAGTGGCCTCTCCCAGCCTTGGTATGATGGTATTTGCCTGATCTTATTGAAGCATATTATGCTGTGCTTGGTCGATGTTCCTGGGAGGCTTGCTCTCATCAGAGGGGAGAGAGGGACTGGGGAACAAGGGGAAACTGTGGCCAGGATGTAATATATGAGAAGAATCAAAAAAATATTTGGTTACAAGTGCTCATTTATTTTAATAAAAGCTATGAAAAATTTAAGATTATAATCTTCATAAAATAAGTAGCCAACTATTCTCATGGCGAGAGAGTAATGGCTCATAGGTGCAAGTGATTCTCATATCTTTTTCCACATAGGAAAATCAAGTCAGTTCAGTTTCTAGTTGATGCTCTTTGATTTTTCATGATGGTGAAAACACACAACTACTTGATTGGTCCTTCTTACTGTGATGACATCATGGTTACTGTAAGTGAAGCAAATTCACTATTCAGAATATCTGAACAAGGCTATGATGGCTCTGAGGTTTTGTTCTTTAAATTACAATAAAGGATGACAATAACTTATTTTCAGTATTAGAATACTAATACAGATAGCAAAATGAAGGAAATTAAAGGAAGAAAGAAGTTCGGCTATCAATGCTAAAACTCAGGGTTGAGCACAACAGAACCTTGTCTGCATTTAACCTAAATAAGACGGAAAGGTAGCTGTGAAGCACATGTACAGGATATAAAACTAGCAAACCAGTCAGCTAAAATTTAGAATATTTTCAATATATGAAAGTGTACACATTAAAAACTTACCAATTAACTATTCATATCACAAACTGAAATGGAGGTTTAGGACTCCCCACTTACACTTAGTAGATTCTACTAGAGGACAATATACATCAAGGGCATCACACGCTTGTCTAGAAGCACTCAAATTCTCTCCTCCTATCATGTGACTTGTGTGTTCTCATCTGCTCTTGAATCCTACCGCCCCATTAAAAAAAAATTTTATCTCTCACTATGTATTTATTCTAAGGTATATGAGAACAGTATATGTAATCAGCCTATGTTATATAATTTCATATTTTTCTACTTATTTTAAAAAATTTAACCTATCAGGCATATATTTCGGGAACAAAAACACAGAACTAAAAGTTTATCATATAGTAATATTGTCATATATTACAAACTTTTACAAAAATTGTATTTATTATTGAGTTGAGGATAATAATGTTCAACAGTTAGTCAATTCATATATCATTTATTCTTTAATTTTTTGTTCAAATCCATTTATTCACTTATTATTTCTTTCTCTCTTCATTTTTCTTCCTCTCTCCTTTTTCACTGAAAGCATTAGCCTACCAAAAACTTCATATTGAAATTGAAAAAATAATATTCACCTCCCAGGCAAGATTTTAAAAGCTTTAATCACCTGTGATTTTTATTAAGACTATAATACATTAATGTTTTTATTAAGACTATAATATATTAGTTGTATAATACATTATTTTTTATTAAGACTATCATACATTAATGTTAGTGCTACAATACATTAATGTTAATGCAATGCCTCATATTTGGAGTCTATAAATCAATTAGCATTATTAGGAAATTCTATTATTTGGTGGAAACAGAAGAGCTGAATGAATTTTTAAAATCTGTCTTTGGTCATTTCATTACAACTTGGCCAATTTATAATGGAGAAAGGGTAAGTGCTTCATAGGCAGATAAAAGGCATAAAAGTAAAAATATCAGAAAAATGCAGGGCTTAAATATATTTTGAGAAATAGTTTTTCAAACTCTTCATTACAATACTTCTGAAGGAAAATCACAAATATTCTAACTTTTTAGAAGGACTGGCCCAGGCCTAGCACCATATAAATGAGTCATGTAGTTACTTATGACACATTGTCCCCCTCCCTCTGTGTGCTGGAAAAGCTGGAGAAAATCTTCATTTAAGACTCACTTTAGAAGACACCATGAGTATCATAAATCCCTTGCACACTTGGTACTTACTAAAAATGGGAAGAGAACTCTGTGTAAATATTGGAACACTTTATCATTCTCAGAGTTACAGTTATCAAGAAGACATTTTATTAAATGTTAGCAAATGTTTATTGACCTTTATGGGAAATATTCAAATATACAACTGGATTTTGTAATCTTTGACAAATTGGTATTATATTTATGTAGGCTATAGAATGATGATATTATATAAATTTTAATCTAAAAAATGAGAGCAGGAAGGAAGGATTCTTTTCCAATATGTTGCTTTCCTAGTGAAATAGGTAAGCCAACATTCTAGTATGGATAATTCAGAATATTGTGCTGATAACATCTCTAGAGGATGCTTTCTGATGCCATTGATACAGGTATCAATGGTTATGAAACCCAGTGTGTACACTTAGGATGACAGAGCAGTGATGGCAAAGAGAACCTAATGAGTTCAGGTGTCTCAATGTGTGTTCTTTACAATTTTAACCAATAATCCTAGTCCCTGTGAAAAGAAACCTTTCACCCTGCCATTTTTCAGGTCTGTGGGGATGATGATGAGGCTGGGGATGAAGGGCATGTGAAGATGAAGAAGTACTGCAGAATACTTTTACTTCTATAGCTATAAAAAATGCCCATCTGACTGCTGATCTCCTTCAGTCAAGGATCCAGGAAATGGAACTCAACTTGGTACTTACTTTGGAGCATAGTTGCAGACCAAGTACACTGCACGTCGCCATACAGATCCCCAGACGTTCATGTTTTGGCAAGTATGAATTGCACATCCTATTCGATTAGAAGTGGCCCAAACCATCTGCAAATATAAATCAATATATTCCAATATTGCTTAAAATATCAAGTCACCAAAATAAAAAAAAGCATTTTTAAGATAAGAATCAAAAAGGAACACAGCAGTTGAAATGACCTGTGTATAATGAGTGCACATGGGACCAAAGCATCGCATAGGACAGCGAGGGTTGCAATCCTGGGGGTAAGGAAAGGCATAATCTTTCACTTCGTCATACCATGGCTTGACCAACTGGAGAATAGAGCGATATCTAGATGTCAAGAGAAAGCAAAAAAGAACTCAGTACAATGGGGAGCTATTTAGAGAACTCCTGTTATACCATAAAAGTGTTATAAAATTATTCATTATAACAAGCTTATTGCCACTCCTGACAATTACAATCACTGTCTGCTAAAGCTACTGATTTCTCTGGGAAGAGAAAAGCATGATAATGCCCAATGAGCCTTCATTCATATAAGTACATGCCAGGCTATTCCAAAAACAGAAAAATACAAATTATTCAGGAATCATCTAAGTCTTGTTTAGTTTATGCAGAAAATTTACTCTACTGGAATTTTATAAATAATTTAGATTTATTAGGCAAATGGAAATAGTTAAAATACTTTAACTTTAATGAAAGTGACCATAAGAATGGAGTTACAGAATGTTGGTCATGATATTCTACAGCAGAAGGAAGTATGTTGTCAGTAAGAACTGTCTCATAGTTAACATATACATATATGCCTGTGTGCATACTTATATAAATGCAGATTTCTCTATCTTGTCAATTTGCCTATTTACTAATTTCATTGTTTATCTGCTTCCTACCTTCCAGTTCGTACAGATAGATTTTGACCCAAAAATCTCAGCAAATAAGAAGGTCCATGATCCCAAATGCAAGTGGCTGCCCATGCCTCAGCAGATTTTGCAAGATTTTCATCCCAGACCTGTGGAAGTTAAATAGTCCTTTAGTTTTGCTGAATTTGTTATGATAAACAAAAAGACAGGAAAGATACAATGCCCCTGTTTCCAGGAATTCTTTCAATTCAGGGTCCTGTGACTATTGTAACTAAAACAAAGCAATTTCAGACAAATTCACCTAAAGTTAATGCAATATGAACATCATTTTGGGGGAGGAATAGGTTAAAAGAAAAGTATTACATTTAATGATAACTTGGGGACATTACAAATTGACCCATGAAATTTGAATGCACCAATATCAACTGATTTAGCAAAGTCCTTTTCACAGAAACAAAGAGCCATGCCATCCATATATTTTCCTAAATAAATAGGACCAGATTTACTCAAATTTATTTGCCAAAATCAGCAATGTCAAGTATAGTGGAACTTTCAAAGGTCAGATTGTGCTATAGGGTAGTCAGTTTCATGAATTCTCACATTTGATAGCCTTAGAATCTATATTATCAATAAACATAATATGAAAATGTACTGTTTTAATTAGTGTGAACTAAACATAACTATAATAAAATAACTTCAAAGTGTTACATAGGGTGCAATACAAATATATTACATTATGTTTTAATCAAATTAAGAAAAATTGGTTTTTTGAGAAAAAATTAGAAGAGAGTTACTCATATATAGTTATTGTTAGTTGAAAAATGTAGAGCAAAATTTACATGATAATTTGATATCATAAATGTTAATATTAATCACTGCATGGATTGGCATTCCCATCTCAATACTTGCATAGAGAGGTCAAACAAGCCAGGCATTGTGGACCTATCAATAATAAATTACCACTGTAAAGAAACTCAACTTTATATTAAAGTATGAAGACACAAATATGAATCCTTTTGTATACAAAAGGCATCTTCCATAAATTGGCACAGAACTTTAAACTAACAAATTTAATGTAAAACTATTCTAACCTAGTACATAAATAAACATTTAAAAGATACTTTGTTTGGCTGATAATGGACTTATCAAACATTTGTTCTTACATCAAAAGTCAGTAAATATGGATTTCTGAAACATTGGCTTCAGTTTATTGAAATGTAAAACTGTACAATTAATTCACAAAAGGATGATATCTTCAACCAGCTGCACCTCTTGAAAAGTTGTTTATCACAGTTTTATGAGAAAAATACATGTACACATTATATATTAATGTGTACCAGGTCTTCAGTTTTAAAAATACTTTATTATAATCAACTAAGTATGCAGTGCAGCATGAACATGTAGCACTGATATGAAACACAGTGATCTTGTGTCTATCCTTAATTATGCTACTGAGGTCATCAGTGACTGGGGTCTGTCATTCACCATCTGTCTGCCAGTTAAGTCATCCATAAAACTAGAAGACTGGAGGTGATGTCATCTTCAGATTCATAGTCTCATGATTTGGATATACATGAGTAGCTGCAGAATCAGTGCCAGAAAGTGCTATATGGTACTGGCCAGTAATTGTCCAGCACTACTGAGAACGTATACTCTACACAAAACAATTCAAAATATTCAAGAAATGTCTTTCCTTCATTTTGTGTGTGTGTGTGTGTGTGTGTGTGTGTGTGTGTGTGTGTTGTAGTGTAAGTGTATGTGTGTTGTACATGTATGTTTATGTGTATGTAGGGGTGGACATACACATGTGGGGTCAAAGGTTGACATCAGTTGTCTTCCTTAGTCACTTTCTACCTATTTGTTTGTTTTTGTTTCTTTAGACAAGTCATCTCCCTGAACCTGGAGCTGGCCCATTTGGCAAGAGGGAATGGCTAGCAAGCCCTAGGAATCCTCTTGTCCCGACCTTCAGAACTCTGAAATTTCAAGCATGTGTCAGTGCACCTGACAAAATTATGAGGGATCTGGAGAATTTAACTAGGGTTAGTCTTCATACTTGCATGCCATCAACCACCCCAGTTTGTTTTCATCCTCTTAATGTGAGAGAGGGGAGAGAGACATACATAGGGCTGATCTTCGATGCTCTAAATTAGCTTTGAATGAAAATATTTAACATGGGTTATTCTGTTTATTAATAAGTTAAGACATAGTTTGGGCTAAGCAGAGTATCTTGACTGTAAATCACATGAAACTGGAAACATTTAGCCTAAGACAAGAAAACAAACTTAGAATTCAAACTGATGTCATCTGACTATCTGGCAGAGTTGTGACCCTGAGAGATAAGAGGAAAATTAAAAGAATGCAGGATCCTCATCAAGTTGGGAGATCTTTTGAGTTTGACCCAGAGATACAAAATTGAGACAAGGAATGTTGCTTCATGGGAGAGAGTTGGGAGAAATTTCCTGTCTTATATAAGTCGGCAGAAGAATCAGATAATATTAATATGACACAAATAAAAGGGTGTCCTACCCCATGCCCTGTCCTGTTTGGAGATCCTCAGTGTACTCATGGGACATAAGGGCACCTGTGACTGTGTACTTGTGTCCCAGCCAGTACTTCTGGCCACTAAGAAACAATGACCATTGGAATGTAACTCTAAACTTGACTTGAGATTATAACTGTAGACTTGTTTTAAAATATTTTTTAATTACAAAGTATAAAGTATGGAAGTGTGCAAAGGGACAAAACTGAAAGTTAAAAGGGATGAAAAATGTCAGGTAATGAGTCTGTGCTTACAGCCTTTTGCTAATGTTTGTAGTAATTAGGAGACCACAGCTTCTCACAGCAGCATATAGTCTTCTATTTTCAATAGAATATGTAGATAAGCCATTACTGTCAGTTGTGATTTTAAGTTGAAAATGATAAAAATCTGATAAATTCTTAAACCAATACTGTGAAGTTTGGTTTTGTTTCTCTAACATTTTGTTTCTTTTACTTTCCAGTAAAATGTAAGAGGGTATTAAGTCTGTATTTCGTGAATTGTATGAGTTTCTTAAATGTATGGAAAGGGTAATTATCCAAATCAAGTAAAATACTGAAACAAAAAATAAATGTATTAAATGTAGAAATAGAGTTTAGCCATTTAATTTTCATGAGGTAGACATTAAATAAAATGCTTTTTCAAAATATTCTACATTCATGAAAAGAAAACCCTTCCTAAAAAAAAGGAAATTGAAGATAAATTAAGGAAGAAATAAGAACAATAATTTAGAACACTAGAGTCAACCGTTGAAAAGCTATTGTGCACAATACAATCGTGTTCAAAAACAACATGCTAGAAATAAAAATATCACATTGAAATTTTAGAGATAGAATTACGAATTGGATATGAACATGGACAATAGCATAGAAACAGCATGGGAGATAAGCATGGAATATTCTAAGACATTTATTTTCTTGGATATTTATGTGGGCATGTCTTACATATTTGGACTGTTTCTGACATTTTACACAGAACATGTTTTCTTTTCTTTTTAACAACTTGGGTGATTTGATCCTTTGTGTTAGATTGGGAGGAGGGTGCTGACTTGCAGAAGCCATAGACAAATTAAGTGATGACAAAATTATTCCTCTGGAGGGCAGCCAAAAGCATCAACACGGTTCGTGGGCTGTTTTAAAATTGATGGACTTACTCTTATTAGAAAGGAATGTTTGTGAAATGCCATTGAAGGAAACTGAGATGAACATATAAGAACCATTGTTAAACTATCCAGGAGGCAGCAATGGGCCTTGGTTAGGCTAGAGCAGAGACAGGTAGGAATAGAGGGAAGGATAGGCCCTCAAAGGGGGCATACAGATTATCTGCTAGATCAATTAAATGATATTCAAAAGATGATACCTACAAGAGCAGAAGGAGGCAGGTAAAAGAAATGGATTGGGACAGCGTGTAGCCTCCCATAGCCTCAAACACAGCAATACCATACATTGCATGAAGAACTATATAGGGAGAGAAGAGTGTAAGGATGGATTACATGAAGAGGATAGGAAACAGTGGGCACTGTCTTGTGGGGATTACTTTATTTCTTGAGCAGGGGATCTCATTATGTAGTTCAGGACCATTCTGTCAACATCTCCAGTGAGCTGGAACTACAGGTGTGCACCACCACAAGGAGATTCACAGAGAGGCCTTTATCTACAGAAAGATGTACTTATTTAGGGGCTGGGAGCTTGAATATTGTCAGCATTTATGATCTGCAAAGTGTAGTATTATTATTTGTATTATGTTAATATGGATGTATTTCTTTTTCTCCTCATGTCCATGGGTGGTAGCAAAGAAAGAATGATTCCCAACAATCTTTAACTCAAAGCTCAAACAAGAAAATTTTCAAATTATACTATCTCATATAAAGAAGCCCTATCCCTCAAAAACGTGAATCTTAAAAAGTTTGCTTCTTTTAGGCAGTGAAACACATTTCCAAGTAAGGATCATTCTGTGTTATAGACATTTCCTGGTGATAGTGCCCATGTATTTTCTCAATCAGGAATTAAGTGAGCTTTGGAATGAATTGTCTGTTAATGTTGAAATTACCCCTGGAATAACCCTTTGTTTTAATCTATTAATCCCTTCATAGTCCCTTGACAAAGGTGTGGATATTTGACCTGCATACCATAACCTCAACTGGTTATGCATACCATACTGCATACCATATGCATACTGCATACCATAACCTCAAGCCCTGAACTAGGAGATTTTATTGTTCTTAAAACACCTTTTAGAGTGTTCACCAGAGTAATACTTCCAGAATATTCCTGGGATCTTTAAGAAGGCATATATGGCCCTCCTGGACCTACTAAGTCAAATTCCTGGACTAGAGACCTTGGATGTTCATACATGCAGTGCCAACTATGGATGGCTTTATTAACCAAAACTTCAGATGGACATGTCAGAGAAATACCTTTCCAAAATCTCAAAATCTTAAGGATAAGAAATTAAAAATCGTGGCAATACCTTTCCATCAAGCCTGAATTTAAAACAGATATTTGATCTTCATTCAACTCAGGATATGAAAATGTGAATCAGCAGAAGGTGTCTATGAAATCTGTCAGTCGTCCTAAGGATAATGGGCAGTAATATGTGACCTTTATTCTTTATTGTTCAGGCCTGCTCACTGGCAAACATCTCACTTACAGTAGAACACACCCTTGTTGGAACCTAATCTAAAGGAGGACAAGCAGGAAGTGCCATTGTTTGCTCAAAGCTACACAGCTTCCAGTTTTCAAGAAGACTAATGACACTGTTCTTATGGACACTTGTGCCTTGGCAAGAAAGGGACCTTGAGTTTGAATTTCTTGAATTACATATTTGTTAGTTTTCCAGGATTTTTCCAGAAACCAAATATCTTTGTGGAACCTTCTCTCAGAGTGTGTGTTTGCCAACAGTGGAATGGGGGAGCAGATTTATGTACCCATGCATCATTTAAAGGGCTTGCGGTTAAGAAAACTTGATGACTGGGAGGCCAGGGTCAATGTCGTGGTTACTTATTCTCTCTTAGCAGATATCCAAAGATGGTTAGCAGTACCATAAGACAGTTTACCTATATTATTTTCCAAGCATAGAGAGTACAAGAATAATTCTATTTCATGTTTAAAACTATTTTTTATACTCTCTGATATTCTCAGGTGAAGTGCATGTAGGGAAACTTGCTGTCCTATGAGCCTGAGAATGGGAAAAATGAGTGGACAAAAAGAAGAGTGTACTATACCACACTACACGGTACTACAGTGTGCTGTAGTGCACTGCTGTCTGAAGCATGCTTGCTGTCTGGTAGAGCATTTTGATCAACTTATTAAAGACAGAGAATTTATGCTCTCCAAGCTTTGAGTTTCTGTCTCTAAATGAAGAAATCTGTCCTCATCTCTCAAGACTGTGATGAGAATAAGCTTGATACAGAGATTGAGGAATATTTATCACAGCTCTAAGAGGGCTAGAGACCACTAAATAACACCTGTTACTATTGTTGGGGATTTTAAAATAATAGTAAGATTGGGGGATCGGGGAGACACCTGAAATAAGAATTAGTTTGAGAATGTTTTTCATCAATTTATCAACCATTAATCTCTACTAACCAGGAAGTCCAAGAAAAAGAAGACAGATAAAGCCTGAAGCCACTGAAAAATCAGCAATAGAATTGTGTAGAAACAAGGCATTTATTCATAGGGACAATAACATTGGGGAGAAGGAGAGATAACATTAGAGAATATTTTGGAAGTTGTAAGAGTATTTTCCATCCTTCAAGCATTGTTTAACATCTGCTTTTTATTGTAAAGTTTGAAAGTAATTGTTGATCATCTAGCAATGATCCTACTCTTCAGGAGGCGAGGGGGTGGAATGTTATATATACACCAGTTGTCATCTGACAGTGAAGTTTAGGCTCTGAAGGCATTTTCATGAATGGCCAATTTCTTTCACTGATTCAATGTCACAATACATTAAAAATGGATTTCTTGATTGTGAAGCTATACCAAGGCAGACATGCAAATCCCAGATCTTACACTGTTCACTCCTCAGAGTAAGCTGTCTGGATACCTACTGTCCACTGAAAAATGATTTCCAAAGGATGTCAAGAGACAGATTTGGTAGAATGCTCATGCTTAACCAAATTACACAATATGAAATATTAGCAGAGAAGTATTGTGTCCTTAAATAGCATCTTTGTTTGCATTAATTGCTGTGGAATTTAAAAGATTTCATGAAAAGTTAATTATAAAGTCAACATGTTGAAAATCCTACCTATTTGTGTCAAAATGTGTGTCAAAATCATCTGATTTGAGATGATATTGATAACATAGCATGGGAGAACTCACATCCCATCTTCCAGTTTAGGAAGCATTTGTGCCAAAATTTTTCTTAACTGGTCTAAGACATTAGTTTTTAATCTTCCTTGCTTCTCCTACAATACCATCCTTCAAAATTCTCAGACATAATCAAATACCTGAAGTTTATAACCACCTAATGCCCATGGCCTCTTTGTGATACAGTTTTTAGATATATTAAATTCAAGATGCCAGATAGTCAGACTAGAAGATTTCTATATTTTTAGAAGCCCTTTGATTATTTTCCAAAATATGTCTTGTCCCAAGTGAACTGAAGTAACTTGGCACTAAGTAGGTCCTTAAATAGATTTGGATTAGGATGACATTTTATTGCAAACATTCTTAAGTAGATTTCTATAGACAAAATCTTTAATCCAGTTTTCATGACGCTTTCCTACCTACCTTACAAAGAATGATCTGTCTAACTGTCAAAGTATATTCCTATCCCAAATTTTCTCAGTGTAAGAATGCACCTATGCACCTTTTCACATTTTATCTGCTTTTTAACCTCCATAGCAATGTTGCCCAGACAATAATCCCCTACCACTACTTGGCTTCCTAAAATTTGCTGTACTTTGTGTTCTCTGACTCAGAGTAATCAAGTTGTCCCCCTTGAAGACAGAGACAGGGTCCTGACTTCTCCATCCCATAAATCCTTTTCTGCAACTTCATATGAGTCATGCTTCCTGAATGATTTCCAAAATATTTCACAGCCCCAGCTTACTCTGTTGCCTCAAATGTACTTCAGGTTTCAATTATCTCTCACCCAGACTATGATGACGGCCTCTGACTGGGCAGCCTGTCTCCACCACTACCTCTTTCCACTCCTTCCTCACCCCATGGCTAGAATGACCTTTCTAAAATTCAAATACAATTATGTAATTTCCCAGCTAAACCCTTTAATATTTCCCTTGGTCTTACAACAAAGTCCAATCAAGTTGCTTAGTGTCCCCCAACTTCAACCTTGTAAAACTCAATTTTTTTTAATATTAAATCTAAGTCATACAGCTTCTATGTCTTCAGTATGCCACCCCATATCTTCTAGAACCCTTATATACTGACTACACAGTCCGCCTCTCCTTATCTCTCTTCTGTATAACATATTTTAGTCTAATATCTAGCAACACTACTTTTGGAAGCCTGCAATACTCTGCTGGTTCAGTCCATGCATGGGATAGGTCTCCTTTTGTACTCTTAGACTAGTCAGTAGTTCCTCTGCTTTGGCATGTACACTGCACTGTCCACTTCCTTGATGTACATACTACTTTCTGTCTCTGTTCCTCATTCCTCTCCACTTCAGGAAAGTGGCAGGAAAATGCATAAAGTGGAAAGACAGACTCAGTATTAAAAGTCTTGCCTACAACCTCATCATAGTCACATACTCTAACCAGAAAAGCCACTTGTTTCTTAACTGTTAATTGTGGGATAAGATGCAACTCTAGGTTCTATAAAAGCTCTCAGCAGAAACACACAAAATTATTTTTTGCTGCCAAGTTTGGGGCCAAATATCATTTGCCACTAAGATTGAAGTACTAGAGGCTAAGAATCATAGCCACCCACGAGGTAGACCATACATTACTCACAGGTGCTCTTTCTGCTCCCCAATGATATGGTTCAGAATCATGTAACTTCAATATTTGTAACATGTACACTCTTTACAATCTCCAATGAGAAAATGTCCTTGTCTTCAGATGTGGAAAAGAGAAACAGAAGGACACAGACTACGGTAGGACGACCTTCTTTGATGTAACCTGCAGCAGAGTCTATCTGCGAAGAAAGCACCTACAAAACTTGCCTGGTCTCCCCAAGAAGCCAAGACACCCAAGTCCCTATCCAGGAGAGCAGGAATACAGAGTCCTGAATGTGCTGGCAGGTGCCTTCCTGTCAGTCAGTGTGCTCAGCCCACAACTTCCTGGCAGTGGTTCTCACAGGCCTTCTAGAAGCCATAAAAGCTCTCATTGAGGAGAGTTAGATTAGACACAGCAAATTTCATGTATTCCTGATGAAATCAATGGAGTTATCCTTACCAAATAAGAAGAAATGTGCTGCCTGGCACATAGCATTGCTTCATTAACAAAAAAGGGCAAGGATAGATACATAACTTTATTTGAGATTTTTATTGTGTCTCTCAGGCTAGTCTAAAACTCACTATATAGCCCAACTTAGCCTTGAACTCAGCAATTTCCCTACCTCAGACCTGACACCATAATGCTTAGTCAACTATAAAAGAAAGGAAAAATAGTGGTTTAAATTATCCATGTTTTCTTCCATATAAAGCCCAGATAAATTAAATTAGCATTTTCGTTATTCCCAAATCACAAATTAGCATTCTAGGCCACAATGTGTTGGCCTTTACTGAGGCTGGATTAATTACCGCATTCATTCACTAAATCATGCTGTTACTTTATTACCTACTACTATTTGGTAATAGATATGTTTCCCTTTTCCAGAAGAACACAAGAAACATTTCATGTTTATCTCAGCAACTCAGATTTGCAGGCACCAAACAAGTGTAAAAAGTCATCTGATGACAAAAGTGATTTGAGTTTCCTGAGATTTCATTATTATCCTCTTCTCCAGCCCATGTCCAGCATTGCTAGCATGTTGTCCTCAACCTGCCTTTTTGTGAAGATTCCTACCATGTGTGCTGCAATTCAGTTATTTCCTTCTACTTCTCACTGTGTATACAGGAACTTCTAGTGTTCCTTACTCTTACCTAACAATCAGGTACTGCTCCTCAGCAGTCACCACCTCATATGTCTGCTGAAGCCATCTGTCTAGGATTCCCTTCTGCCCTTGATCTCCAGTGTCATGCTCTTCTTCATTTCTCTTGTATCAGGCATGTGCTGCACTTCCTGGGAATCCTGTGCTCATGGTTGGGTGACCCATTGCTTTGCTTCCCATCACAGCCACCACACCTCTTCCAGAATACCAGTGCCCCATGATCCTCTTCCACAGATTTCTTCATCACTTTCCAGCTGGAGATTATCAGCTCCAAACCCAACAGGGTTTGTCTGTTTCATGTTTATTACATCAGAGGGCATTATACTGAATTATATGCTTGGTGGCTTTATCCCCTATTTGTTTTGTTTTTACTGCACTGTTAGAAAGACAAAGATTCCTATCTTTGGATTCCTTCCTCTCATGGAGAGGTTTCAATTGTTTTTAAAATTAATTTACTCAATTGCTCTGAATCAGAACATCCTACAAACTGAACTCTGTATGAGTTTTGCAAATTCATTCTTTGGGGAATAATTTTTATTCTAAGAAACTAATGTGGTTTGTGGTTTAGAGTCATAGTTTAAGCTGCCCTTATGAAGAATGAAAAGCAGCTGGTGTCCAAAGCACCCTGGAAATTACTCAAGAAGCTAATTGAAGAATGGGAGCCAAGAGTGCAAAGGTTTCACTTGCACATTTTATGTTCTATCTGTACTGTTGCTTGTGTAAAAACTCTGTTTCAGAAACCTAAGTATTGCACACAATGTGTGTTTTATTAAAGTCACAGGTACTATATAAAAATGGAACATAACCAATTTGTGAACGTAAATCTTGGTGATCAAATTTCTTTTGTTTCATTTAATTGTACATGATCTAAGATAACTACTTAAGGAATTTAATTTTAAGAGGTTCTAAAGAATTCATAAAATATTTGTTTTATTTCAAGTGTGTGTGATGAAATATTGTGGTGGAAAATGCTAAAAGTATTTATGATGGTATCAAAATTGGTGCTGTTTATAAACATATAACAATTGGGTTTTTTGTCTAAATGCAATAAGTAATGAGTGCTCACTGTTTGTACACAAAGACTTTAAAAAATCAATAGAGAGACAAAGGTGAATAATTATTAACTTAGCACCCTGTAGCCCTAAAATTAGAAAGTTAGCAATAAGTGAACAGATGACTATTTGTCAAGTTTGGTTGTGATGAGAACAGTACTATAGACATGGATGGGACAGAGGACATAGCAGATTAAAGAAAAGATAAGGGGCACACTGCTGTGGGCATAAAAAATCCTTAAAGGAACTGGTATTCTAATGCCATAATCTTAAATAGGACACATGAATTAGTTAAGGAGGAGACCTTGGGTGGAGAGAAACTGAACGAAAGGCTCAGAGCATTGGAGGAGAATAAAGGAGCTGCAAGGCAGCCTAGGGAAACTAGAGAAAGCACTGAGCCTAAGCCCACTTTCTGTGAAGCTTTCCAGAGCAGCAACACAACTGGAGAGGATAATTGAGCATGCAGCTGGTGACTCAGAGAGCAAGTATTTGTTAAGTAGTGCAATAAACATGCCATGCGTTTCTGAGGTGTATGGTACAGGTTAGGAACTGATCTAGCTTTCCAGCTGATGCCAATTCAAATCAGTGTTGAGTCAGTTAAAGTAAAGGTAACAGAGTCCCACTGAGATCCATATTTTCACTTAGCTTAATAGTTGAGTCACTCAGAGTAATTGCACTAACCTTCATGCTACCTATTGATATATGCCTGCCATTGAACTTCACTGCATGGGACCCAGTTGAAGCATGTCTATTGATGGTTTGAACCATAGGATCATGAAAGTGAGGATATTTCTAAACTTGTCCTTTTTCTCTGCCTCTGGCCCTTTGTCCTGCTCTTTCCTCTGTGACTTCCCTCATCTGTAAATAGGAATTCTCTTCTACCTGTCCCCAGGTCGTACTCTCCAACAACCCCAGTGCATGCCTAATCCTAGACACAAGCTTTATCTTCATGACTTCATTACTTTCTATCCTGCTCTAGTTGATTCAGTTATCTGGTTTGTTGTTTTATTACCATCCAGGGGTCAAGGAGGTTTGATGCTTTTGTTCAAGAATGTATGTTGGGGCTTAGAAAAGTGCCAGCATACAGTAGATGCTAAGTAAACAGTGAAAATGCAGACTTCAAAACACAGATTTTCAAACTGTCCCTGTTTTGTTTTATAGAGCACAGTGTTTTGGCTATGGTTTTTCATTGCATTCATTAAACTAAGGGAGATCTGTGAATATAGACTATATAATTAACCCTGTGCTGGGTTATTGCAAAATAAACCAGATGTAGGGATTCTGATACCTGAGAAGAAAACAATGAGAGAATGATAAACAAGACAAGAATAATTTATGATCTCTTCTGGAATTTTTATGGAGGTGACATATCCTGATATTCTCAGAGATATCCTTAAGTGGACATATGCTGTATCTCACAAATGAAGAGACCCATCCCCACCTCAATGTCAATCTGGACATTATCACTCTTTGGCCACACCATCTTGGTTTAGTCATTAACATCTCTGGGTCTAAGTGATTTCATTTGGAAAATTGTGATCACAATTTCAACTTCATATAGCAAATGTGGGCTATCAAATGAGGTCATCTGTGGAAACAATTAGCATGGACTCTGGCACATAGAAGCAATTAAATAAATGCATATGAAGTGATTTAATCCTTGATAAGGGGAGATCTAATGAGAAAAAAATTTTTCTACTGATTTCTACTGTGTTGTAACCATTTATGCCTCTGTGCCTGTTGACCTCTTTGCCCTCAATGTTACTGGCATAGTGACTTGCATTATTCATTATTTATTGATTGCTTATTGTGTGCACTGTTACTCCCATTATAAGAATGGGACAGGCAAAGTAGGTCTTAGAGCCACTGAGTAACATGCGAGGTCATAGTGAGTAGCACAGTCATGATCTGAACCAAGAGGAGCTTGCTACCATACCTGGCTCAGTGGTCTTGGTCATAATCGAGTTTTTGTATCAATGTGATCATAGCCAGAATACACTCCCTGACCTTGTAGTCTAGGTGTTGTACCTTTCTGAGCTCATACAGAACTCAATGTTTACTTCTTTCACAATCTATAGTTGCTTTGGAAACATATTTGATCCTTTATGTATAACTGCAGCCCTTCTTCATGTGGGGGAATGTTTCTGTTTTTAGATCTTGAATAACTTCTTACTGGGTCCCCTTTCACAGAAAGTTCAAAGAAAGTCATAAAAGCTAAAGTTTAATGAACAGCTATGTATCTGTGAGTTCTAGACTTATTTCTCTGCCCCTCAACTCATGTATTCCTTACAACAACCCCTGGTGGCAAATACTAACTTTATCCTTATCTTAGAGAAGATGAGAGTGGAGCACACTAAATAAAGAGCTCATGCCACTTAAAAGGACAGGACTAGAATTGGAACACACTTAAACTCCCACATCCACAGTCTTAATCATGACATGGTAATACCCAGGACTGATTATGTCTTTTGTTAATTTAATAAATCCTAGTAAAAGGCATTTTAAGATCTAAATTGGACTACTTTCATTAACTATGATTCCCTTAGATTAATTTGGTATGTCTATGTTTCTTATGACATTGACACAGACACAAAAAACCTATTTAGAGAAAGTAGATGGTTCAAGAAGCTGATAACTATTGGTGGTCCTCATTGCATTAAACAGACTCTACATTGCCATCTTGTAAAGTGCAGAACTTTAAATCATATCTCTGCATGACTTCAAAACCAAAAATAAAGCTCAGCCAGACTCATTCCTTTTAATACCAACTTAATATTTTTGCTCTCTAAAGTGAAATGATTTAAACATAGTCTATTTTTAAGAGCGAGCAAAGAATGTGTTCATGGCAACTTGGAACCTTGTGCAAGTAAGTGCACTGGCTTCACTCTTATCTGAACGACTATGTCTTAAATCACAAGGAAGAAAGAAAAGAGCCAGCGTGTTCTCTTAGAATACAAATAAAGTAGTGTGGGTGAGAGCTTTGTCCAAGAAATGGGAGAGACACCTAGCCAGGAATAAATCATGCACATGAAACCTTTAATTTCAAGAAATATTCTCAAGAAATGTTTTAACTGATAAATACGACTTTTAGATTCAGAAGGCACAAAAAAAAATTCCTCGTGAATTCTGCTTGGAAAGATGACTTTCCAAATGTGGGCAGTCAGCATACCCCATTTTTTTCTCCTTATAGAAAATGTGGCTCATTGGGATTATGGAACTCACAGAAGTAAAGTCTATGTAGATCTCCTCCCCTGTCTCTCTCACATACATCAATTCATGAAAGAACACAATTTAACACTATGAGATACATTAAAACCTTTCCCAAGTTCAAGTATGTACCCTGTATTCCCTGGCATATGGGCACTGCTGTCCATTTATATCCCACTACCACGCAATTAAATCTTTCTCACTCAGAATTCAAGGAAAAAAAAATTCCTCTTACCATGTATTCCATGTTTGCTGCTGGTGGGAACACTTTGCCCCGAACTTGATTATGGTAATCAAGAATGGCGATCATGTCATTCTGCGAAATGTAGCGCTTCCGCCTGGCTTTAGGGATCTCCGCAGACTGTAGTGGTGCGCTGAGGGTTGCTTCAGTATCAGTGAAATTATTGGTTGGCGGAGATGAGTCAGTGGAATTGAGTAAGACGACGACGGTACTTGCTTCACAGAAAAGGGACAAAAGGATCGCAAGGCTGACTGCTATCATTTTGAGGGGTGGAAAAGAGTCCACCAGGTTTGCTTTGCTTTAAAGCAAAAAAGTGTAGAGTTAGGATCTTTACAAAAAACGAGCAAGCAAGCAAAAAAAAGGGAGGGGCGAGACAGAGAAAGACAGAGGTAGAGACAGAGACAGAGAAACAGAGACAGAGAGACAGAGGCAGAGAGAGAGAGAGAGAGAGAGAGAGAGAGAGAGAGAGAGAGAGAGATATTATTGATTTACAACATCATCACTTGGGAGCACAGCTGGGGTTGACATTCTCCCCAAATTTAAACAAATGTTGACTGGAAGGGAACCTACTGTAGTTTCTACTCATTTTGCTGTGCTATGAATCAAACCCCCTAAGAGGAACTTTCTAGAGCTAGAGAAAAAAAAATGAACCACGTGACCATTCATCCTAAAATGAATGGAAGCCCTTTGCCCCTTTTCCCCAAACGCCTGAACTGCAAGCTGTATTACTGCATGCCTGTTTCCAGTCAGGAATCTTTAGCAATGCAAGCTGACCTTGAGACAGACAAGGAGAAATACAGGTAGCCACAGAAAATGTTCTGATAATATGTCCCAGACATTCTGTATCCTGAGTGACAGAACATACAAAGTCATCCTAAAAAAAAAAAAAAAATCTATGAGCTGCTTTAAGATAGAGCATGCAATAGAATCTGGTTGTGCCAAATAGCTTACCTCTGCACAATGCCAAAATGAATACACTGTTCTTCCAACAATGTAAGTTTCTTTGTTAAGCTGTAGCATGAACTCTTGTAAGAGGCGTGTGTCTTATTACAAGCTCTCAGAGAGCAAAAGCCTGCAAGGTTTGAATGCTGCTGGCTACAGAAGCAGCTAACAGCTTTTATATGTCAGTTTGCAAAGTCCAGAAAGGGCAGGCTCTCCTAGGGTCTCTCAGCCAAAATCCAAGGGGAGGGGTTTGGGACAGAGGGAAAAAAAAACAGTGATTGGGTGGCAACCTCTTTCTGTGGGTGGTGAGGAAATTGAGTCACACCCACAGCTTACAAAGCACAAACCATAAGACACCCCTCCCCCCTTTTCTCTGAGCTTGTACCTTTTTCTGTGAGTGGTTAGTTTTTTTTATTTTTCTTCATGTTCTCTAGCTCCTGGTTCCCATACCAAAAAGACAAGGAAAGGAAGAAAAAGGGGGGGGGAATTAAAAGACTATGGGCTCTTGAAAACACAGATGGCTGAGTAACAAGCAGTAGTACAATTTTTTTTTCTTTTAAATGGCAGCAAATGACATAGAAGCTGAAAGAAGCAGGCTGATATTAAATCAAGAGATCAACTCACACAGTTAATCTGGGTGGCCACAAAAATGATTCAGGAGGATGCCAGGCAAGTCAGTAGTAGCCAAACTATAGTATATGATGTTAGGATAATGGATGCCCCAGTGGCTGTGCTCTCTGTCTCCAAGTGGTTTTATTCCTATAATTTATATATTTTTCTCCTCTCATTCCATCTTCCTTCATTTTTCCTTTCTCCAAAACAGCACAATCAGCAAATTACCTGCTTTCTACCTGCCTTGTATAAAATGTGAATTGAAACTCACAGAAAATGACAGCAGCCAAGATAACATCTGTTTCAGGTTTAGTAGCATATAGCTTAAAATTTTAGGCAAAGGACAGCTGAGCTTCCCCGGCAGAATATTAGACAGTACATTGTAGACCATGAAGAATCTAGCAGCAGCAGCAGCAGCAGCAGCAGCAGCAGCAATCAAAAGGGACTTGCTAAGAAGATAGCACAAGAACAAAACTCATGCCTGGCGAAGGCAGAGACACAAATGAAAATACTGTTGTAATCTGTAATGAAAAGATATGCCGTAAAGCTATGGGTCATTTTCTCATTAACAAAATATGGTCCATTTACCATCAGTCAGAATAGGATTCTGAAAAAACATAAACTGAAGTGTTCAGTCTGCTAATGGAACTGTCCTCTACAGATGAGCACTGTGTGAATTCACAGCCATCAAACCAATGAGCATGTGGCGTACTGGATGAACCAGGAGCCAAGTTTCCTAGGATTTGTTCCCAGTCAGATCACCCACAGTCTGTGTGGCCCAATGCATGCCTTTAACTCTTTGTGGGCCAATTTTTAAATGATAGGTAAAACATACGCACTCTTTGGTGAGGCAGACTTAAGCAGATTTCTGATGAGGGTGGTTAATGATCTGAATCAGAAATGCCTAAGTGAGTTGTGATGAGATTGTAAGGGTGAGTATCAGAGTTCCAGTTTTGATGAGGACTGAACTCCTAATTAAAGTGAAATCACGTTAGGAAAACTCAAGTTGTGATATTCAAAAGTTTAAACAACGAATTCATAAGCACAGTACAGTTAAAAATCCACAGGACATCAAGTGACTGGTAGCAACAGGAAGCAGCAAGCCAACTAGGGCCCAGACTCACAGCTTCTAGACTTTAACAGGACCTGTCCAATGAGGCTCACGGCCCTTCTGAAAGTCCTGATGGTGCCTGAGTGGATATCTGGTGTGTAATAGTAAAGATCCCTGATTCTCTGTTCCCCAGCCTTTCTGAGAACTAATGTCAGCTTAGGTTTCTCTAGTTTCGTTTGTTTGTTTGTTTTTTATTGTTTTGTTTTGTTTTTACATATCTCAGCTTAGCTGTCCAGCATATGGAGAGGGTTGTCAGTGCCTGCATAGCAAGCATGACCCTTTCTTTCTCCAAGGCAGCTGGAGTCTTTCTTAAAGTCTCATAAAAAAACAACCATTGCCCTCAAGATTACCTTCTTTGCCATGTATACAAAGAGGTATTGTCCCCCTATTGGAGTTTGGCTTGGGAAAGTTCCAGAAAGATGAAAATATGAACCCTGTGAGATGTGTCCAAACCATAAATGAATTTCCTCTAAGAAAGAACTGACAGGTGGAGGAGGAGAGAAGAAAGAGGATTTTTTTTAATGAACCTAAGTAGGAGATCTCCATTTAGAGCCCAATTACACAGAGGCAAAGCTGATAGTTGCTTCATCTTGAGACCCTGAGGCATGTGAGTGATTTCAGATGTCTTTCAACACACATGGGTTGTACCGTGGAATTTTTGACTATTAAGAGAACCCACAAGTCTACAGAACTGTAAGAGAAAAGACCTGTGGGAGGAGAGTTGAGAATTCCGCTTCCAAGCAGACATTTTGCCAGAAGAATTTGAAATACTTTGGAAGTGATTTTAATTTTAAAATACTTGCAAAATTAAGAGGCACACATCCAAGTTGTCAGTAAGAGAACTATTAATGAACAACTAACAATGAGGCGGTTCTTTACAAAGCTCTTCCTGAAAAGGTCCAGTGATGTGTTTTGAAACCTTTAGGAAACTGTTTGCCAACAGAGACAAAGTGGAATGCAGTTATATACTGAAAAGAAATACACAGACAATCAGAATTACCTTGGAACCTGTAAGAAAATGGTTGGGGTTCTAAACTGAAATCAAATCCATTATTGGTGACCTGAGTGGCACACCTGCTTGATCGAAAGTGTCTATAAACATGTCTATGTACACAGTATACAACTTCACTCACTTTCTTTCCCTCTTCCTCTTCAAAATCTGCTTCACTAGAGATATTGACCTTGCCCAAGGAACACATTAGAAATGCAGATTTTAAGGCACCATCCAAAACCTTCTAAATTAGAAACTTGAATCTTCCAAACTTTTCATATTATTAACATGTATATTAAATGTGAGAAATACTAACTAGATTCCTCTTTTAACAGAAGTGTAAAGACTCAGCCACATGCATACCCACTGAGCACAATGGCAAAAGTCCACTTATCTGCTCACAAAGAGATCAAAGACAATGTAAGTATACACATATATCTTTGAAGAGGAGAAAAGAAGGCACCTTCTATTATATATGAAAAGTCTGTTGAATCATGAAGTGCCCACCTATAGCATGTTACATAGAAATCAGTAATGATCAGAGCCTTTGTAATTGCTGTATAAGCCACTGTCACTCACGCATCCATTCATATTACATGCCTATAAAAATTAACCTCAGTATCTCCATCTCATATTGGTACAGTCACTTTGTAGCTGATACTTCTGACTCTGGTTGCCTTCATCCCATTGCTTCTTCTGTGACGGTTAATGTTGGGCTTCAAATTGACTCAATTAAGAAAGAGTCAGCTAGCAAAAATGTATTTATTGATTCTCAATCCATCAATGAATTGTTTTTAATGTTTTAATAGGCACTAACCCCATCCTCTTGCAAATAAAGGGGAAGCCCAAGTGGTCCACATACACTAAGAAGGAATGAGTCCTTGTGTTATGTCTCTGAGGGTATTTTCATGTGACATTGGTATGTAAGCTGGTGACTGAGTGGGGAAGTTCCACCCTCAGTGTAAGTGGCCATCAACCAATCTGCTAGAACCCAAACATCACTTTTCTGCTATGGAGATTCTCAGAACTACTGTTTCTCCAGCCTTGGTGTTCTGTTACTCGCCCCTGATTCACTTCATCCTCCATGCCCTGGCACCTTCAGCTGTGGACTGCGAATTACACTATCAGCTCCATTGTTTTGCAGGATTTCAGACCTAAATGCAGCCATGTTGTAATTTATCATGGTTCTCCAACTTGCATACAAGCAACTTATCAGGAGACTTCTCAGTTTCTAAATCAATAAGTCAGTTCACTGATAAACCTCTCATATATCTTATGGATTCTTTCTCAAGAGAGTACTGACAAAATATCTTTCTAAAAAACCCAAAAACCAAGCAAGTCATTTCATCATCTACATGTAACTGTCTCCATTGCATTCAATGTATTTTACCTGCCTCACAAAGACCCTGAGGATGTAAATCAAAATCTTTTAAGCTTAATTTTCTATGGTCATCATTTTTATTTCTCTATCTCACCATCCTTTATGCCACAAATACACATAGTCACTCTCCTTTTTCTGTTAAGGTTACTGAGCTACTAAACCCATGTATGCCTGTGAATTCGGTATGTAGTAAGCTTCTTGACTCAGATAATGTAATTATTGTCTATAGCAATGTACTTTACAGATTAGTCAACAGTAAGATGCCATTGTATTGCTCTATTAATTTTAGTAAATACATTACTTTCTTATTTATTATAAATCTCATACCATCTATACTCATCAGCACATACTTATAACTGAATTTTAGTAATAAGTTAGGTATTAATCCTCACTAATAAATTAAGGATATATGTAAGGAATAATTTGGCGAAAAGCAAAGACTTTACAATAATGGCAAAAAGTTTGATGTTTAATGCATTAGACATTTCTATTTGTAATTTTAAATTTATTGGATTCAGAAATATGTAAAATAAACTTAGAAAATATTGTCAAATTTTAAGTCTTCTGTTTGTTTCAATATTATTTATTATACATAATACAAGATCTAAATCTGTATGTAATAAGGTATAATAAACTATAAACAATGTGTATATTATATAGTTAGAATGTATTTTATGAACTTGTCCTTCATATAATAAAATTATAATCATAATAAGAACCAAAATGCTATATTTTAAAAATAATTCAGTCAATAAAATGTATATAAAACTACATATACCAACATATATTACCAAGTGTTGTGAAAACTGATTACAACATTCATATTTTAACAGCATTATCTCTTTTATTTTTCTTATAAAAGGTGACTAGGTATTAAATATCATAATGATATTTGTGTAATCATTCCAACTTGTGTGTTTCATTTCTCCTTCTAGTAAATAAAGTTATGTTTTCTACACTAAGGGATAAGTAAAACATAAGAAACTAATAGTTTTAAGTGTGCTTAAGCCTGAACTTTTTTACTGTAAAAAGTCCTAAAATCATGGTTCAAGACCATCCTTTTTAGTCCCAAGACATAGCTTGATTCTAAACTATACAATTCAAAGTATGCAATAATACATGGCAGTTGTTTGATCACACATTGAATGATAGAGCAGAATGAAACCGTGACACGGGTGGGAAGGAGAGTTGGAAGGGATCCCTGCGGGAGCTTCTAGCAGCACAGAAGGCAGGCACTCAAAATGAGAAGTTCAAGGGCTTCAACATGGTGCTCTCAAGGAGGAAAAGTCACATCGACAGGTTTCACGACATTTATAAGATGCTAGTATTGTATTAAAAACTATTGTTAGACAATGAGAGCTTAATAACAGAATAGTATGTGGCCAAACTATTATATATGTATATAGATGTATGTATACATACTGTATGTATATATGTATGTGTGTATGTATGTATGTACATATATATATGTGTGTATGTGTGTGTGAGAGTGTGTGTGAGAGTGTGTGTCTGTGTATATAATTTAATAATAGTAATATATATCATTAACTAATGACATTTTACTAATGATTACTAATTTTTATTAGTATATTATTATACTATTATAATGTACAAAATGTTATTATCAATAATACACTAAGAATTACTAATATTAATATATTATCCATATATATATATATATATATATAAAGCAATATCATTAATACAATCTAAGTATGTGGTACTACTCTTTTGGGAAGAAAGAAGCAGAATAAATTTGTACCTTTATTGGCAAGTGTATGGGGATTGAGAGAAAGCCAAATACCCACCCTCTTCAGCAGACTCTAAGTTATTGACAACTAGATCACAAATTATTCCAAATTTGGAGGTTAAAAAAACAAATACTTACTACTTTACACCACTTTAGTGTGATATGACTTCAAGATCAGAAGAGCTGGTGCAAGGTCTGTCATAAGTGGTGCAGTTAAAACAATAGCCAGGTATTAAATGGCAATGAGATGAGCTTTAAGAAAGCTCATCCTTGAGGATGACCAAAACAAACTTTTCAAACGCTACTGCATTTGTGCGGCTGTCCATTAAATAGCCAGTATGTGTCTTGTTCTTCACTGATAGGATCGTAGCTGCCCGTGTCATTCTGAGTTGCTTGCTCAGTCTCACAGAATCAAAGCTGGCTTCCTCCAGAGTAATGAGCGAGTAAAAAGCAAGGAAGGAGATAAGATGTCTTCTATAGCATAGGTGTCAGCATGTCCACAGAATCCCATTGACTGCACAAGTTGCTGTTACACAATGTGAGAGGAGAATATACAAGACCCATCAGTCTTTGGAAATTACTGAGGCTATTTGAAAAGATGGCTACTAGCTGGGCGGTGGTGGTGCATGCCTTTAATCCCAGCACTTGGGAGGCAGAGGCAGGTGAATCTGTGAGTTTGAGGCCAGCCGGGGCTAGAGTGAGTTCCAGTGACAGCCAGGACTGTTTCGCAGAAAAACCCTGTCTTCAAAAAAACATAAATAAATAAATTAATTAACTAATTAATAACGGCTACTGCTACACAAAATTTTGAGTAAAAAGAAAAATAAATCACATTTTTGTTTGTTAGTCAAGAAACATGTATCTTATTTGGAAATTCAGAGTTAACTGTTAAACAGAAAGTTTCTTGGGGGTGGGGTAGAACAGGTGGTAGTAAACAGCATAGGACTGCCACATTTTTAATTTTAACTTGACAGTTAAAAATCTGATAAAATTTAACTTGATCCAAAAAATCTGATAAAATGAATTTTTAAATACTCTAAGACAAAATGGGTTCACTGATCAGAAATCAGAGGCTATACCCCGAGAAGAAGATGAAGGAAGCTAAAGCCCATCTGCTCTTCCTCAGCATCACTTTCCAGTGTGCTTGCCCATGCTACAAGTTTCTAACTAAAGCTCATTTCCAATTTTTTTTTTTGTGTGTGTGTGTGAGAGAGAGAGAGCCTATGTGTACAGGAGTCTGTAGAAGCCAAAGGAGGGTATCAGATCACCTGGTGCTGGAGTTAGAGTTGGTTATTAGCCCCCTGATGTGGGTGCTGGGAAACGAACTTAGGTTCTCTGCAAGGTAATCAAGTGCTCTTAACCAATGAGCCATCTCTCCACTCCCCTGACTGAACACTTTAATCCTAATAATTCTCTACAATAACTCAAGTATTTTAATTTAACCTTGTCTCCCTTTTTGCCTAATCTTCTTCAGGCTATTTTTATCTTCTAGTTCAATGGACTAAATGATGTTCTGAATGAACAGGTATAGGGTAGTTACTAACAGATACTTCACAGGCCATCAAAAAGACAGACTGTTTTAACTCTTCAGTTTTCTAATCAATCATTAAAGTGAGCACACATATTATATCCACTGGACACATGCTTTCAATATCTAAATAATAAATTACATGCTTTCAGTAATATCAAAATATTTGATGAGTTAAGCAGAGTCCCAAAGGAGGACTAGCTTTCGAAAATCCATGGACTGTGCCAACCTTGAAAAAAGACAAACATGGAAAGACTCTTCAAACAGCTACTACATTTGTAATGGTATCAACACACAGCAATGAATCAGCCAGTTGGCAATCTATATTGTTTTTCACTAGCAGAGCAGTAGATACAATAAGTATTTGTGGACCTGAAAAAGTAGCTTAATTCATTATCTCTTGTCTCTGGAGAGTATGACAAATCACACTCATGGTAAGAAATCAAGTCAATTGGGGTTTAGAATATACTAGTTATAGTTAATAACACACATGTTGAAGCATAAATATTTTAAAAGTAAAGAGTTGGAGTTAGGTGATGCTTTTTAGGTATAAGATGAAGGAAAAAAAAGACCATTTAGAAACATGGAAGCCCTGTAGAGATAGTGAACCTTGAAGCTCTACTCTAGTTAATCTAAGATAAAGCCAATGCTAGAAAAGAATAACAAAACAGTGACAGAGTAGATTTATTCTCTTTGTACCAAGAATGTAACACAAAGACCTTAATAGGGCAATTATCTATACAGTGGCCAGGTAGACAGATTTTTAACATACTTACTTGTGGAATTATGTTAGACTTGTTCTATAGCAGATATCCAAAACATGTTTGTTAAATTTGATAAATAAACAAACATTATGTCAACATAGCCTCTTTCTAATCTAGGACCTGGGCACACAGCCAGAATAAACTTGGGCTCTCCAAAAGCCATCTGCACTCTGGCCAGAGTCATCAATTCTCTCAAGTGCCTTCACTGTGAATAAAGTCTGGACAAACTTTGTGGGAAAGTCTGACTAGCTGCCCCCCAAAACTGAGAAGTGCACACATGGTATGCTACCCCATGCCATTAGGCAGGCACATTGTGTGT